>JAOEGS010005058.1:0-68396 GCA_025447755.1 Corythornis vintsioides | reverse complement strand
AATGGTCGAGGGTGACTATGAGAAAAAATCTGGTTTCTTAAAAGTTTTTTTTTTTTTCTTAATCTTTTTTTTTTTTTTTTTTTTTTTTTTTTTTTTTTTTTTTTTTTTTTTTTAAGGAAAAGTATGCTTTTGACTTAATCCTTGAAATGTTGGGAAAGTTCTTGGAAGAACTCTGAATATGGAGATGTTTTCCATTTCATTTTGTCTTAAACAGAGTTCCACTTTTCTCTGTTAATCCTAGGCTATCTTTATTGGGTTTGGACCAGGATTCAAGTATCATACTCAAGTTGATCCATTTGAAAACATTGAAGTATATAATTTAATGTGTGGTAAGTACAATTGCTGGGATTCACCTTTGTTCAGTAAAATATATCTATTGAACATTGTAACTCTTCTAATAATAGATATTTAAATATCCTTAGAAATTTGTCCTTAAGACTTGCTGCTAATTTTAACACATAAAAAGCGCTTTGTTTTTCTGAGGTCCAGCTTTTAAAAACTGTTTATGATTTACTGGTTGGCCACCTTGTATCTCTCCTTTCCACTGGTCAGTGTGTTCCCCTCGCTGTTCCAGAGCTGGTGCTTTGGCTCACCACTACTAAAACTGACTACTTCACAATCTTTACCATCAAGAAGAATTAATATTTTTCTCATATCTAACTAGAGCCTTTGTCAGATTATTTGCTCAGGTGACCCTATTCAGGCAGAATAAATAACAAAGTTAGTAATGGGTATGGGTGAAACTGCCAGGCACCTTATTTCTAAAAGCCTCAGTCAGTCACTCACTCTTCTTTTTATGCACTTGAACAATACTTTGTATTTTGTCATGTGCTTTCTTATTGTCATGTGTTTTCCTTCATATTTTTAATGTTAGTTACTTTACTTAAATCGGTTTTTAATTCAGATAAAATATATATTTTTTAAAAAAAATTGTTTACTCAATTAATATAATAAACTTTATCCCAAATTCATCATGACACATCCTTATGTTTAGGTATAACTTCCTCCTTTCTGGTTTGTGCCTGTTGCCCCTAGTCTTTTCACTGGTCACCACTGAAAATAATCTGGCTCTTGACACTCATCCTTTAGATATTTATGAGCATTGATAAGATCATTGTATGTGTCACTTGTTCAATTTATGTATTGAATCTTTTAATATTAGGTTTTAATGTTTCCTTGTTCATTCTCATTATATAATAAAACAGGTGCTTCAAATATTTTGTTGTTGTTTACTTGTTTTTTTTCTTGATGGACTACAACTGTCCTGTTAATCTGTAGTCCTATTGCTTTGCAGTCTTGCTCCAGATCTAGTTGTGTCTGTGATAGTCAGTTTCCCTTTTCTCACTGCTCTGTTATGTTGCTCTAGGATTCACAATTTATTTCTGTCCCATGCAGTCTGCTTCTGTATCTTGAGGGTTGCAGGCAGCCCATTCCATATACAGATACTCTTCACTTGATTTTCTGACACCGTATTGTACACTGAACTGGAGAAGTGGTGTTTCTGAAAATTAGATGATTTGTGGCCCTTTTCCCCCCATTCAAATGCAATGTTACTGCAACTCCTTGTTCCTTTGTCCCTTCTTAGTTCTGTATTTTATGGTTCCTCCAAAAGTATATCCCTAGTTCTATCACTTTATGTTAATTTATCCCCTTTGAGTTGGTCTTCACCTGTTTTCCCTTATTTCCTGCCTATTTATCTACCTTTCCAGGACCTATACTTGCTCTAACATCTGTGTCTGTGAGAGACTAAGTATTATCAAAGGGTTTGATCCAGAAAACACTTAACAGGAGCACTGCCCATGCTTGAGATAGGTGGAGATATTTTGGCGTACCACATTTAAATCATGTGTTTAAATTATTTGCTGGCATATGCAACATGTCTCTCACAGCCTTGTATGCTTTGCTGTCTCTTTATGTCATGGTTGATCTTGAACCACATTCTTGTGTCCCCCTGTTCTGTTCTGTGTATGTTGCATGGATGAGATAGAGTCCTTGATAGTATATCCATGAAGCAAGTTCAGTAACAGATCAGACACTTTAAGTGCAGTCACTGAAGCCTAGACTTCCTCCATCCTGTATAGAAAGAACCAGAAGAATAGGATGTGCAAAAGCCACCATATTAACTTTCAGAGAGAAAATGAAGTGTGGTGACTTACTCTGCCTTTTCCTTGCCCAGGGCTTAGATGTCTTGTGGACTACAGAAAATCATCATTTTTCACTTGTAGTTTGGGTTTTTAGCATTTCTCTTCTTGAAAAGGGCAGCCACAGAAGAGATGCTGTCTCCTATTTTTTCAACATCTCAGCACTTAAAGCATGAACACCAGATATGTGCAGTTAACTCTCTTGTCTGAATTGGGGAATTTCAGCTCATGTTTTCCAAGATGTTCAAATTGCCAGACTTGGGAATTTTTGAGGTATTGGGAATTCTTGGATATTCCACCTAAAATAATAGGAACCTAACAATGTCATTTAGCTGTTGAAGTGGCAACCTGAGGTGTGGGACTGGTTCTGAATTTTAATTTATTTTTTTTTCCCCCACTGCTTTGTGTGTTGTATACGTTGGAGCAGGAACTGCTAAGATTAGAAATGTTGTTTAATTCTTCTTTCCAAAGAAAAATAGCTTCATCTGGAGGGAATTACATTAACATATTCAAGTGGCACAGTGCAAGGACAAGGCAAGTACAGATCTAACTTCTGTGCCCTAGATGAGTGATCTAGAGAGCAAGCTATTGGATACAAATGGATCTTACCACCTCCTGTGCTTTGAAAACATGTCATAGGTGCATTATGAGTTAAGTGGTGGGACAACAAACCTGTATCTGCTAGTGAGGATTAAACAGGGAATAGGGCTTGAGCTGTTCAATGTTTTGAAGGTATCTGAAGTGTCTCTGAGCATTAATGGTAGACAGCTTTTAGTTGTTTGAGTTACTCTAATGGAAGAGATGTAGGCGTTTGTGGAGTAGAGATGTTTTTGTGGTTAGACTGGTGAGAATTTTGAAGCTTAACATTTTAAACGTACGTGACAAGCTCAAACCTGTGTTTTGTCTAGGTTCTTTTATGGTTTTGCACTTTAGTGATGTTTATTAACATAATAATTAAAAAAAACCAACAACAACAAAAAAACCCCCCCAGAACCCAATAAACACCCCAACCAAATAAACAAACAATAACCAAAACAGAAACCCCTCAAAACTTATTAAAGCTGTGGGGAATAGAGTCACTAGCTTAATATGTTTTGGATTCCCATTCTATCTCTCACTGCAAGCATGGATGCTGCAAGTTCACTTCCCCTCAATATAAGTCACTGTCATTTTTTGTGGTTGTTCTGTCCCACTGTTACAAGCAGACTAACAACCCCCTGAGCCCTAGCTAAGATAATGTGTGGTTCTTTTTTAGAGGGGTTGTATTACTTACAAGCAGTGGAGCTTTATAGACTGACCCATACAAGCAGAGGTGTTTTACAGTCTTATCCTGTTACTATCACTTGAATTCTTTCATAGATTTGCTTGATTTGAAACCAGCCCCAAACAACGGAACTCATGGACGCCTAAACCACCTTTTAAAGAACCCTGTTTACACACCCCACCATCCCAAAGAAACAAGCCACCCTTCTGAATGCTCTGTGGTGGGACAAAGAGTCTTTTCAGTGAGCTTAGGCTGCTCCTGCAGGACAGGGGTAAGTACTGAAATGGTTAAAGCTGTGGAGGCAGACATGGTTGTTGTATTCAGAGTGAAACTATGGATTCTCCAGTGTTAATCCTTACATGCTAGTTTTGCAGTCCTCTGATATTCAAAGGAAAATCTTACCTGGGATTAGTGGGCACTAGCCTGTATTCATATATTAATTTTTGCAGTTTGCTTGTGTAAAGTCAAACTCAGCTCTGAAGAGACTGAAAGATGCCATAGAAGTAAGCTTTGATGAGGATAGCATTCAGTTCTTGCTTTCTTCACTTATGGTGAAATTTCCCTTTTGTGAATGTTGTGTGTTTGGGTTGTGGTTTTTGAGGCTGTAGATTTGCTTGTGGGAAAACCAATTTGTTCCTGCAAATTCTCCATAACCCCTGCCCAGTAGATATTAGTGAGTCCTGTGTAGAGGTAACTTGCAAGGCAGATGTTACATTCAGTACTTTAAGTGTAGCAGTGGCTTCTAATATGCTTTGTAGAACACCTAGTAGAATCTCACTGATTTTGCTTTATAATTATAGGGTTTGCCAGTAACGGATTTTCATCAGCGTTTAAATTTCACTGAGACAGAAGGTAAGCACTGTGTATAGTAGTATAAAAACCATAACAAAAATGTAAGAATTATTAAAAATTAATATGTTTGATATCTAAACTTCTGAACAACTCTCAAGTGTAGAGGTAAAAATTCTTTGAAATATTTGCTGGGACTATAGTTATGAGGTTTTAAAGTACAGTGCTACTGAACCATTTGATCTCTAATAAATGTGTATCCTTATAGGTGTGTCTTTATGGCACATGTATTATCTGATATTTTTGAGTTTTCTGGCACTGAAGTAATCAGCATTCCAGAATGGGAAGCAAAAGCAGTGTACAAGGAAGTATCTGATAAAAAAATCCCTGCAAATACTGACATCACAATGGCAGCATACTTTTAATGAAGCATAAGGAGTATTTTACATGGTTGAGTTGTTACATGTCTTAAGCTGTTGCTTGTTTTACTTCTGCTTTATTTCAATTCTTTGGACATATACATGCTGTGTTTGAGCTGTGGTTTGCAAGGCTGTAGACGTGCTCATGACTCATAAACCAAAATAAACTATTTTAAGCATAAGGCAGGTAAGACAATAAGGAAATACTGAAAACCTTAAGTCAAAATGGAATGTAGCCCTTGATGCTAATACCTTAAAAGATGAAGTAAGATGATCAGGCTGTCAGAAATAGTCCGGTGGAGGCCTTGCCTTGTGAGTGTTCATGAAACCTTGTTTCTTATTCAAATAAACTCTGTTTGGCAAAAATCCAGTGTGGCCAGCTACTAAGAACTGGACTTAAATGCCAGTTACAGCCAGGATTGAGTACTTGCTACTTGTTCAGGACTAATTTGAGGCATCTGTTTGTTTGTGTAGTTAGTCCTGGCACAAAGAGCGATAGAGCTTTCTTGAATCTTTTCCACTAACGGCAGGGCATCTTGTTAAAATGTGTCCCAGAACATTTTTAAAATAACTCTTTCAGTATTGTAACACCCACAAGAGCAACAAAAAGAAATGCTGTTAGTACCATACTGTGTGCTTTCCCCAAGCATTTAAGTGGTTTCAATGAAACAGACTCTGCTAATGTTTAGGTGGATGCCTGAGTGCCCAGCTGAACCTGACTTTGAAGAAATATGTCAAGGCCAGATGTATAACCTATTTGAAGTCTACCTTAGGAGTTAAAAATGAAACTTTCTGCCAACATTTGACTGCAGCTGATGATTTCAAGGGCATGTGTTCCTTGTGACTCTGTCTTGTTACAACTTTTTTTATTCTTTAAGAGAAATGGTAATGACTTGTTTTACTACTGTGACTTCTCTGTTTGGTTGGGACTTGGAAATTGAGGCAACCTTAGCTGTATAAAAGAGGAAGATGCTTAACAACCAGCATTGACTAAAATGTAACAAGCACCATTTCTGTTTCAGTTAAGAAGATAGAGAAACTTACTTTGCCCTATGGACGGCCCAGGGTTCTGCAGAAGAGACATAATTACTGCCTCCTCTACCATTCTCGCTATGTGAGTGGATACAGCAAGGACTACAGGATCTCCCTGTGGAGTGCATACACCATTAACAAAGATGTGAGTATACAATGAAAGGCTAGAAGCACCCTTGAAAGGGAAAAAGCTTGTATGTGAGTTATTCCTGAACGCTTCTTACATATGCTCATGATATTATCTCTCAGGGAACTAATCACAGAACAGTAGGGGTTGGAAGTGATCTCAGGGCATCATCTAGTCCAATCCCATCCTAAAGCAGGTTTGCCAGAACAGGTTGCACACGGTTGCATCCAGGTGAGTTTTGAATATCTCCAAGGGGAGACTCCACAAGTTGTCTGGGCAGCCTGTTCCAGTGCTCTGCCACCCTACGGTAAAGAAGTTTTTCTTGCTGTTGAGATAGAAATTCCTGTGTTCTAGTTTGTGCCTGTTGCCCATTGTGCTATCACTGGGCACCACTGAAGAGAGAGTGGCTCCTTTCTCTTTACACCTACACTTTAGATATTTATAAACATCGATAAGATCCCCTCTCAAGTCTTCTTCTGGATGCATTCCTGTGTGACTTGGTCTAGGTGATCCTGCTCTGGCAGGAGCATTGGACTAGATCATCTTTCTAGGTCCCTTCCAACCCCTAACATTCTATGATTCTAACATTCTATGATTCTCTTTTTAAGCTTTTTATAGTTTTCTGGGTCCTCCTCCTTGCCCTTTTTGAAGACTGGAATGACATTGGCTTTCTTCCAGTCCTCAGCTTCTAAGTTCATAGAATCATAGAATGGATTAGGCTGGAAGGGACCTTAGAGATCATCTAATCCTACCTCCCCACCACAGGCAGGGAGACCTCTCAACTAGACCAGGTTGCTCAAGGCCTCATTCAACCTGGCCTTGAACACCTGAGGGGAGGGGGCATCCACAATCCCTCTGACTAATCTGTTCCACAGTCTCGCCACCCTTGTACTGAATAACTTTTTCCTGAGATACAAAGTTGAACCAATTTAAAACACATGAGATAAAATCAGGGATTATATTTTCTTCGCTTTCCTATATTAATAGGAGCTGCAGTTTTGTGAGGAGATCCACCTGAAAGTGAGGAGCCCATTGCCATTGATATGGAAGCCCTATGAGTCTGCACTGGCTTACTGCTTGGCAGCATATGTCTGCTATAGCAGTTTTCCAGTGATGTTCTTAAAGTCTGGTCTCAACATGGGTTTTCTGGTCTTAAAGCAGTGTTTTTAATGTGGCAAAATCCTTTTAAAATAATAATCTCTGGACTGTCTTGAACCATTCATGCCCTGATAAAATCCTCACAGATGATGATGCTAATTGTGGGGGAAAAAAAGAGGTTGATGGAGATACCTCTGGTCTTTGCTGTCCTAAACCCTATGCTAAGATGTACATGTTTGTGCAGTGCTCTAGCCTTGTGAATGAAAGTGATTTGTTTGTTTGTTTCCATATTGGCCTTTCCCATTCAGAGAAAAATTAGAAGACACATAATGCTTAAAGGAATTAGGACAGGAAAAGATGATTTTTAGTTTGATTATCTGGGAATCACAGGTTTTAAATAATGACTGATATAATTACATTTAACTGAAGTCTGACAAGGTTTGTTTACTCTAAATATTTTGAGATTTGTGGCATGAAGCAACCAGTTACTGCAACAAGTGTCCCAGTGGAGGGAGATGGCTAACACCACATCTGTCTGCATCAGATTCCTAGCCTGAATCTGGAATTCAGTAGACCAGGTTGTCTTTGATGGGCACCTCTAGGTTCTCTTTTCTCAGACATTATTCTCATTTCAACTAAAATACTACAGTTTTGTTAATTTTATTTCTAAACTATATGAAATGGAATGGAAGGTTTGTTTTCCACTGGCAAGAGGAACAATTCTTGCATCTTAGTTGTCCCTTCACACTACTGAAGACAATTGCACCTTCGTATTTAGAGTTCTGCAGTCCCCCACACTGAGAAAAAATACTGTAAGTCAGCTATCCATTTTAACAATTATATTTTCTTCTTGTTCAATAGGACAAATGGGTTTCCACTATAGAAGATGCCTCCAGCTGTTTGCACAAGGATGTCCGTGTTTCTTCTAATCACAACCAGTCGTGTTTGTTTTACAACAGTCATCCTCACCTTACTTATGGGTTCCTTTCTCCTCCAAGTAAGTACATTGCCTTCACTGTATAGCATATGCAGTTAAATAATTTGTAATGTTGTAATGCAGGTCTAGTCTTTTATAGGTGTTCTTGATAACTAATCAGAGTATGAAACAGTAGTTCCTGTGTTTTTGGAGTTCACTTCAGCATATGAGAAAAAAAAGCATTTGGGGCATTTCAGCAGCTGATGGGTTATCCAAAGTCATTAAGTACTTCCTGGAAGCTTTGGAACTTCTCAGGTTTCTGAAGTGGCACCTCCCAGAAGAAACTGGAAGGATCATGTAAACCTTACATCCAGTCTGACAAGTAAATTGCAAATTCACTTTATATGACAGGTGTTAGTTGGAACTAACTATCCAAAGTATCATTTAGAGATATTTCCTTAAGGAAAAAACTGCCTTGATAAGTATATTTTCTATTTGAAATATACTGTTGTATGCCTATATGTAGTCTTTATTAAAGCATGTGTCTGAATAACATAGCTCTGATTCAAACATATTACAAATTACTTAGATGTGCAAGTGGTTATTGTGTTCATGAACTGTTGCTGATCTTGTATTGAAGGATTTTATGTTGACTTTACTGCATAAAATACTGAGGTGGGTTATTTAAACACCCACATCAAGCATAATTTGAAAAGCTCTTATTTTTGTGCATAGATTCTGCAGTCATAACAAGTTGGGCTGACACTCATGAAGTAAATTTTATTCCCTTCCCCACACGTCTGTTCAAATATTTTTAAATCTCATGAAAATTTGTCCTTTGTATATTTGACAAGTGCAATTACTGCTACTGCTTATAAGATTATTTATTTTGGATGGGATCCAGCATGTACTGAAGTTAGCTTTTAAACCCACATCAGCTTTGGAAAGTGAAATTATGTCAGCTCCACCTTAATGTTATTAAACCAATCTTTACAAGCACAAAAATGTGAGTTTAAAGTGACAAATCCAACTAATGAAGTTTTTGTTTCAGATTTTATGACAGATGAAAAGAAACCTCATTATGATGCCTTGCTTACCAGCAACATTGTGCCAATGTATCCTGCATTTAAAGGTATTTTATTTCTATGCATATTTTGTGTGCATAGTTGAATGTAAGAAAGACTGCTGATTTTTTGCTTGCTTCCAAACCATGCAAATGGTCCCTGCTTTCGCTGCCTCTGTAAATAGGACCTCCCCCAAGTATGTTCTTCTTACCTCAATGTGAAGTTCCTTGAAGTAGGATTCTTACTCTTGTGAAAAAGGCCCATCACGGTGAGATTAGGATTCCTAATCAACTGTCTCCTTACCTGGGTTCATAGTAGAAATGTCTTCACTTAATGTCAGACATTTTGTTTGTATTTTCCTACCTACCTTAACAGGAGTTTATATTGAATATCTTCTAGAGAAGCCAGATACAATATATAATTATGTGAGTTAAATTCATTGCCTGATTAGGAATGTCTTCTAAACTCAGAGGAGTTTCCAGGCAGGAATCTAGGGTCTCAGTCACTAAAGAAACAGGAAAATAATAGGCGTGGGTGCACAAGCTAGCCAGGACAACTTGACAGTGGAGCAAGAAACAGATAGGCATGGTCTTTGCTCACCTACCCATCTCTAGACCCTCCATGATTTGGTTTCCAGGGAAAGAAACCAGTCCACAAGGGAGCAGCATCACTATGCCTCAGGTTTGTTCTCAGGGTGACTATGAAACCACAATGCCAGGAAACACTGTAGTGCATGCTGCTGTTCATTTGCAACCAAATCAAATGTTAAAAAAAGCATTTTTTTTTAAACACCTGTATAATATTATTTTTCTAGATTATCATGTCTGTTTATACTGTACTGAAAACTCTGCAGAGCTGTATTAACAGCTTTTACCTTGGAGATTATGTTTCCCACTTTTGTTACTGTGTTTCAGTGATATGGAACTACTTCCATCAATACCTGCTACCTGAATATGCTGCAGCCAGGAGTGGTGTCCATATTGTCAGTGGTCCTGTGTTTGATTATGACTCTGATGGGCTCTATGATGCCCCAGAAAAGGTGAAAAGGTGGGGACCTTTCATGTTATAATCCTTTGTTACTTTGTTAGTGGTCAAAAAGTAACTATGATCCTTGTTATGAAGAAAAACATCTTGCGGAGGTGGGCCCTTGACAGATTATGTTGGTTCAGAGAGACAGTCAAGTGGGCCAAAGCAGGTACAGATGTGTAAAGCTAAGAAATGAGCAATAAGTACAAAGAGAAAATGCACCCTCGAAATGTATTAACCTAACACCTGAAGATGAAATGTGGAAGAAGCTGTTTCATGTGGAAGAATATCCACTAGCCTGAAATCCTATGACAGACAGTTTTCTGGTCTTGGGCTAAACTCTCCATCTTCTTTGAGTTCTTAAACATAATAAATCAGCTTATTGTTCTTCTTTATCATCCTTGTTATTTAGATCAGCTTACAAGTCAAGTTTGATTTGCAAAATAGTAAAATGGAATTTTCCTTCCAGGCCTAAACTTTCTTTTGGCTAAATAGGTTGATATGCCAGAATAAAGCAGTTTGCTGTTATTTTTTCTTTCTGTATAATTCGGTGGATCTTTTGTGTTTCAGACAACCTAGTAATTCAGAAGTTCCAGTTCCAACTCACTACTTCATTGTGCTGACTAGTTGTAAAAATACTTCTGAAACTCCTCTGGAGTGTGAAGGGTCTCTTGATGCCTTGTCTTTCATTATACCTCACAGAGAAGACAACAGTGAAAGTTGTGCAGTAAGTAGTCTATTCTGTTCCCATAAATACCCAAAGTCAGGCTTGAGCTTGTTTCACTTTGATATCAGTGATTCACTAAAGACTTTAAAGACTGTAAAAATGAATAGTCTTTTATAATCATCTTGAGACAAAAGACAATATCTTTGTAGTCACAATTATGTTTAAGTCTGTATATATGCTCAAATGTGAAGATAGAAGTTATTTGTTTGAAGAGACAAACTTAAGAGTTAGCAGGATAGTCAGAATAAGTTGAGACCATTGGCACTGTGAATACATGGACTTCTTTAGCACAAATATCCAGTCAACAGCTGAGAAGGATTAATAGCTTCTAGGAGATGAGTGACCCAAAAAAAAGGTCAGTGCTCGGCCAAATGCATGCTCAAAATGAGAAGAAATAGATGGTTCTGAAGAGCATTGTTTGTCCCTAGTTCTGGTATCTTGGCATTGTGATGGGAATACACATAGTTACACTCCATATGAACCAAAAAACAAAGTGTGGAAATAGTGTAGGTGACTTACTAGTGAAGAATTACAAAAGTCACTGCTCAAGTCAGACACAGCTTTCAGAAATAGTTTTATCATAGAGATGGTGGATAGATACTGGACCTCACCTGCCATTCCTCATTATCACCAACTTCCATTGGTGCACTACAAGTTCTGTATACTTGAGGAAATAACAGTAAGTGATAAATTCAGGCAACCTTATATTTATAATCCAGTGCTCTCTGTTAGATGTTTTCCAAGAGTTACTGTTTTCTGTCTTTATAAAACATTGAGATGTGTCTTGTTAATTGATTAAACGTGTTTCAGAAAGGAAGGGATGATTTACAGACCCTTTTTTTTCCTCCTCTGTCCTAATAGGATGGAAAGTCTGAGTCCATGTGGGTTGAAGAGAGAATGAAGTTTCATACAGCTCGGATCAGAGATGTAGAATTACTTACTGGACTCAGTTTCTATCAAGACAGAAAACAGCCAGTATCTGAGATTTTGCAGTTAAAAACATACTTACCCACTTCCGAAACAGTCTGATTTTTTCCTGTGGAATGTTGTCATCCATTTCACAATTTATTTTAATTAATGAAGACTTTTTTTTTTTTTTTTTTTTTTTTTTTTTTTAAATAAGCTGGAACATTTATTGAGAACTCTAGACCAAAATGCCAGTAGGGAGAAGGGTGGGTGCCATATTTGTATCTCAGGGACTCCTGATGAACTATGTATGTAACACAGGATGGCAGCTCCTGTCATTCCCACTTGAATGTGGTAGAACCATGTCCATTATTAAATGCTAGCAGCATTTGATGATCACAGTCTGAGACACGAACAAAAATGTTACCTTTTATATGCACTGGAGAGGGAGAAGTTTATAAAGCATGGGTTATGATTAATATTCTGCTTTTAAAATATAGATAATTAACATATACAGTTCTGGGAAATAACTACATTCTTGGTGGTTATTGAAATACAAACAACAGCACAACAGCACTTCAGTTTTCCTTGAAGCCTGAATTGCACTAGAATTATAGAATCAAAGAATCGTTTTGACTGGAAGGGACCTTTAAGATCATCAAGTACAACCGTTAGCCCATCACTAGTTCGGGTCTCATGAAATAATGAATCATTATGATGCACGAAGCTATACTGAGGTTAGTACGACTGGAAGCTGAAATTTGCCCAGCATGGAAAAAACGCCTGGCTGCGAGGTCTGCTAGCTGGGAAGCATTATGATGTTGCTGCCCTCTGGTGTTTCCAACATTGAAGGAGAATTTGGTGCGCAGTTTGTGTTGTATGTGCATCATCAGAAGCAGCTGGTGTAGGATGCATCAAGTCACCTGCAAATCAGAAGAAAATAATTAAAGAATATCTCTGGGCTCCCAGAAATAATTACCTTGTTTCAAAATGAACTCATATTTGATTAAAAGATTTTTCTTTCTTGAAGCATAGATGTCTTTCTCAGTTTGGTGCATAATTTTTGTGGCTTTGAAATCCCACTTTTTGTCAATAAAAGATAATTTTGCACTAAAATTGTTGCCTTAGACAGTTAAGATCATCTCTAATGTCACAGCTCATCACTACAGTAAATACCCACAGGCCATTCAGATGTCCACTGACAGCAAATGACCAGATCCTAACTCCATTTTAGCTGTTCTTAGTGCTACATCATCCATAGAGCAGCTCACATAAGTTGCCTATCTTGAACACAGAAGCTGCCAGATACAAATTCTATAGAAGAGGCCAATAATGAACTTTCTTGGAAGCTTTCAGGCTGCACAAACAG
Organism: Corythornis vintsioides; assembly: GCA_025447755.1. NCBI lineage: Eukaryota > Metazoa > Chordata > Aves > Coraciiformes > Alcedinidae > Corythornis > Corythornis vintsioides. Next base: position 55,518 of record JAOEGS010005058.1, on the reverse strand, counting down.
CTGCTACAGGCACTCAGGAGAGAAGGAACTCCCTCCTATTCCAGTACACATGCTATCGCCTTTGTCATTCTCCCACTTTCTAAAGCTATTGAGCCAAAATTGGCTCTGTTATGTATAAAGTTTGGCATAGTCAATTAGACATGTATGTTCTCATTTACAAAGAAGAAAATGTGTCACGCACAAGTACTTTAGAAGAATGAAGAGCCTGTGACTGAGCAGAAAGACATTTTACTTTACAGCTTAGTCAGGGGATGTTAGAGGCTGGATGTAAAGCCTGCTGAAGTTTGTGGAAACTTTTCCATTAACTTCAGTTTGAGCAAGCTGAAATCCTGGGACCATTTTTTCTTTTAACCAAATGTATTTTCTTGATTCTGTTGAAAGCATTCTTTCTATTTTTATTTTTTTTCAGAAAGTAGTTTCACTGTGTGAAATTTAAATGTGTTGTAGCAACCTCACAGTATGATATGACTGTGACAGCATTATTCAGTGTAACTGCTTAATAACATTGCCTGTGACCAATAAAACATCAGAAGTAGTATGCTGCTCATGACTTTCTGTATGAATGCTACTTGCTAGTCAAACTGGTACAGATATTGAGTACTATTTCATGTTATTTTTGGCAGGTTGGTTGGGGGCTACTTCAATTTCTGCTATTTAAGTTGAAGAAAACTCCTTCAACTGGAATGCTGAAGTTAAATTCATTATTGGAAGGGGAAGGCAGGAAGAAAGACAATAAAGTTACTATTTAGTTGTTGGTTTGTTTGTTTATTTTAGAACTGGTACTTTCTCCTGAATGCAAATGACAGAGATGTTAATTCTTCAGAAAGTAAAGTGATGCCATTTTCAGTGACGAAGCAGGAGCTAGCCTAGCTCCTGGGTAGAGGTGGAAGAGGCTTGGCTTTCAAGCAGATGACTGCTGGTCTGACACAGAGAGGATTCTGGAAGGAAGAGTGGCTGTGAAAGCTATTATGGACATCAAGAGAGGGAAGTGGCTGACAGAGGTTTGGGATGAGGCTTTACCAGAAACTGGAAAGTGAACTTGACAAAGCAAGAGCGCTGTCCTGATTTAATATTCAAGTGTAAAGAGTTTTACTACTATATTTTCTTTTTGCTTGTAGAAACATTTGTAATGGTGGTATTGTAAATAAATGCTCATTTTAGTCATGGTATCCAGTGGCTGGAAATACCCCAGGATGGCAGGTACTGGGTTGTGGTTTTGAAGCCTAATGGGCCCCAAGGAGCACGCTACAGCCACTGTCAAACCCATAATTCTAAGAAACACCTACATCTTTTTCTTTATGGATGCAAAATATTTTCTCTCTCAGCTGATGTACACCAGCAGAGCTCCACTGAGCATTTTCAATATGTGAAGCTGGGAAAATGTGATGGTAACACTGTCATGATATCCTCATTATTGAAGATAACTGCTTCTTAATGTCAGCTGCTCTGTAGTCCGGCCTTCTTTCAAGTTAAAAAAAAAAAAAACAACCCAAAGAGTGGAGGGGCAGACTAAAGGTAATTGGCCTGCTTGTGATTAAGTGTCATGTGTCAGCAGGCACGCTTGGGGAAGGCACCAGGAGATGCTGAAGGCTGCAGTTGGTACCCATCAATACAGAGAAGGTGCTAACAAGTCAGCAATGATGTCTGCTTAGGGTAAGGACAGGACAGCTGAGGAAGGGGATGGTAGGAGCCTTCACAGGCATTAAAGGTTGTTCTAAGACTATTCTAGTCCTTGTGACTGTTACATTCAGGAAGAAAGGAAAAAGGGTCTGAAGTAGCAGCAGAGGACGTCTATTTTAGGCATGGGCTGTCCAACTGTGGGGTGAGTTAAGCAGTGGGATGGGCTGGTTACTTAAGGAATTAAATGGGTTGTGAAATGATTTTGGGCAGGCAAGCCTTAATATACCTGAGAAGATTGACGACTTTGGGATGGTGAGGTAGGAATAAACACTGGGGTGGAGGACATCTTCAAGGTTGTTTCACTGCTGAAAAAAATGCATATATGAGTTGTTCCCTCAAAGGTATTCATATGTTACATATTTATATTTCTGGTTGCTCCCCTCAGTAACTGCAAGGTTAGTGATATGGATGTGTTACAGATTTCTTGCTCTTACTTAACTCAGCATCTACCACATTTTAAGGAAAAGAAGCAACGTCTTAAGTGCCTGTATTTGAGATGGTCCTGTTCTGTCAAATCTCAACACATCCAGCATCCATTAAATCACTGTGTCCATTCCAGTGTACAACAGCTGTCTGCTAACAGCACCTGCCAGGGGCTGCCCCATCTCATCTGGTGAATGGGTGGCCTGGGCTTCTGTCTTTCCTTAGTCTGAGATTCAAAGTACAAAATTAGTCCTTTAAATATAAGGTTATAAACAAGGCTCAGAAAGTTGGAAGGAGCTATGTCTCTGCTGCATGGGAACCACTGTGAGTCACCACATCAGCCTCAAGCCTTAGGAAAGGCTGCTGTGGAGACCATGGACAAACTTGTAATAATTAAGGAAGGCCAGCAACAGATTTTAGAGGATGTCATTGCAAATTATCATATTCTTTCTCATTCACAACATGTTAAATCTGTGCTGCCCTTTATTGCAGGTTTAATCCTTTCTATTTTTAGTTTCCCTACTGAAATAAGACAAATATGGCAGAATGGAAAAATTCATTTGGCTTTTTACCCCAAATCTCCTGACTGATCTCCCCCTGATCAGAAGGTGGAAGTGCCCTTTGGTCATGTTCATAATGTCCATATGGATGGTTGAAGGGCCTTCTGGATGATATGAGACTTGTTGTTCACAGATGTGATTCAGCACCAGCCTCTGCCTGGGGCTTGAAAGGAAATTTATTAACATCTCTTTGTATCTCTCTGTGCTGGAGGCCCTATTTTCATCACCCTGCATCTGTACTGGAGCTTTGAATTTCTGAACTGCCTGAGTGTGATTAAATAATTTTTACGTCTTGTACCTGCTACTGCATAAGATGCCACAGTCATCTATAAAATTTTAATTATACTCTTTGCTACAGTGCTGTAGCTAGTTTTAAAACTGTGCCTAGCCTCTTTATACTGAAGAAAGTAGTAATGCATGCTTGGTTCTGCTCTCCAAAATAAATTGTTTAGGGAGGTGCAATGTTTGATAATCACATATAGGTGCATTTTACTTTGAACAAATAGTGAATGCAGCTGCATTTGCTGGTGATATCTGGTCCTCTTCTGGTCTGATCAGAGGTAAGTGGGAAAAGATCTGTTTTGCTCAGTGTTTATTTTCAAAGGAAATATGACCTCTGGATAGTAGAAATTCAGAAAAACCATCTGGAAAAAAATTGGACTTTCCTGGGCTTTTTATTAAATACTTCACATCTTTGTAATTAGCTAACACTAAATTTTAGATATGAGAGCACAGGAAAGTCTGAAATACTGAGGTGCAAAGAATCAAAATAAAGATGAAGAATTTTATGCTATGACTTCCTATGACTGAAGAATATTTTTTTTCATATAAATTATTGTATTCTTGCACCGGGTTCAGGAACACACTGATCAGGATTGAGTGCAGTATGGGCAGAGTCCTTCTTGGTGCTCTGTGGGGGAGAACCCCTCAGGAGAAAAAAGAACACCAACAAACAACACCCAGAGCCAAGAGCCTAGCTGGGCCTAGCCGATAGCCTAGTCTAGCCAGCTTAGAGACCCTCTGGATCCCAGAGCTTTATATACTGGATATGATGTCTATGGGCTGGAATACCTCGTTGGTAAGTTTGGGTTCACCTGTCCTGTCCGCTCCTCCCTGAAGGTAAGGTGAGGTCTTTCACTTTCTGCACACCTTCTTCGCTAAATAGCACAAAATGTTTCAAGTGAGAAAATAAATATCTAGCACCAAAGACAGCATAATTAACTTCTTTTATCTTCCTTTATACGGAGACAAAAGTTTATAACTGGAGCCCAAGGTGGTGGCTGCAGCTGCAGAACAGCCACAGGGTGTCAGTATGATATAGGGAAACAGGCTGGTCTCATCCCAAGGCAGTCAGCAGCAGAGATAGGTGCTGAATGGGACCAGACCAGGACTCTGAGCCGGTACCCAGCAGAGAATCTACTTGCTGTTTCAGGAGTTGTTAGTCTAATACTAGTTCAGTTCATATATTAAGTGCTAGCTAGGTTAAATATTATAATATATTGCCATACTTCCTACATTATCTATTTAACAACATTGTATAACTGAAATTATATGCTCCAAAACTGCCTTTTCAAAAACATCCTCTATTTATTTAAATGCATTTATGAAGTAAAAGGACAGCCTGACTTTTTCTTCCTCTTTGTTTTGAAGAGGCAGCTAGATAAAACACAAATGCCAGTGTACAATTCTCCATTTTCTGAGTAAAGGACAGGCTGTTTATGCGCAATCCCACTAACCCACAAGTTGTTCTGGTGTGCGTATAAAGAGCACAAACAAATTTGAAGACTGGTTAATGAATATCTCTTAGAGAGATCTCTGACAAAGCTGTTAGCCATTTGGAAGAACCTGTTGCGTCTTACAATCAGCAGTTGCCATAATGCACAAAAAAAGATTTTATCAGCCAGCATTACAGTTTGTCTGGCTCTGATTTTTGTTCAGAAGTTCATCACATTTGACTTCGTGTGGTTGCTAGTAAATATACATATAGTTTCTAAACTGGTTTGTGATAAGGTCTGTGGAGAATGCCATGCGGGAGCCAAACATTAAATAGTCTGTAATTTGCTTTTCCACTGTAAGAAATTAAATCAATCTTAATGATAGAAAGTCTTGCTTTATTTCTGCAAGTAGAAAGTCTCTTCATATAGAAAACAAGTCTTTACTCAAGAGCCCTTGCACTCTAGAGGCTGGATGGACTTCCAAGCTTTGCCATCCATACTCACTGTATACTTGAAGAAATAAAAAAAGACAGAACTAAAACTCCCAGTTGTATGCAGTTTTCCAAAGGATAAGATAAGCATACTCCCATTTGTAGAGTGGAATATTTTATAAGATTACACATTTGTATTACAACAGCATCCTTTTGAGAATAACTACATAAAGACCTCAATGTATACAGAAAGCTACAATCAGGATGTTTATGTGTGTGTGTGAAGTTAGACCTTACAGGATACCCTTACACTAGATACATCCCATGTTGCCTAGCTCTAAGAGTCAGGTACTCTGGCTGTTAAGTGACAGTAGGTAACATTGTCAGTTCTTCCCTAACAGTATTTGGTTGTGTATCTGACCAAATAACTGTAAAATATAATAGCATTTCCATAAAGCTGCTTATTACTGCTGTGGAGTGTGAGGGTGAGCAGCAATACCAAGCCTACAACATAGCAAGCAAAGCCAAATGTTTCCTTCCCTTGCCATGCTGATCCCAGGTTGCTTCTTGTAGGCATTAGCAATGCTGAGATCCATTTGGGATCACTTTCTAGGGCATGTTCTGATCTATGTAGTTCATAGATCTATGAACAATAACCAAAATGGCTGGTTATTGGCTATGCAGCTAAGGCTGGAAAGATCAATGGAAACAAGGAAAGAAACATTTCCTTTCTACGCCATCATATAAAAATCTTTGGAGTCATGTGCAGAAAGAAAACCTCTTGAGCAGATTCCCACAGATGGGCAACTACAGCTACGATGCTGATAGGAAAACTCACTGAAAGACACTCATGGCATTCCCATGATAAGATGAGCTGGTCTTCTTCATTAATTCCTACTATGTTAGAGTTCAGAATTTTGATCAACTTATTGACCTTGGTGTTTTTGAACTCAGAACAAGCCTAGAATTTGAACAATATGTATAAACAGAAAAGGCCAAATGTGACTTAGTACATATTTCCATTGCTCTGCACTCTTGAATACATGGTGTTCTTTCCACTGAGATCATTGAACTCTAACACTGACCTTCCTTAGAGTGGCAGAAATTGGAAAATTGTGAAAATAATTATTTTCTCAGCAGACTGTGTACTTTTAGTCTCTAATTTTACTGTATATACTGGTTCTCAACTATTATCATGCTTCATATACACATTTCTCTCTTGTTCTTGAAGGTGTGACATTAGCACAGTATTATCTTTATGTATTGCTCTTGTTGGCTGTGGAGCTGAGTCCTAGAGGAATCTGTTTTCTGTTGTTTTACTAATCTTCTCCTTCCGCCAGTCTCTCCACCTGGGTCTGGAGCTGTGTGATAGCAGAGAATTGTCACAGATGTCAATTGGGCCCTGCATGTTTTTGAATCAGAGAATGGCTCAGCACATGTGGTGTAAACAAAATCTGAGAGTTAGGGCAAAGTAAGTTCCTTCAGGAAATGGTGCCAGATCACAAAGTCCATGGTGATAAGATCTCTCATCAGAAGACATCAAATATCTTATTTGGTTAAGAATAAAGATTTTTTTTAATGCATGATTTAAGAAACATGTAATTGAGAAAGCATAATTAAGACCCTGCCATATCACATTGATATTAAGATTATATCTAATACCTTTCCACAGTTACGTTGGCTAAGCTTGAACAGTACTTCAAATTGTTTTGAATCCTTGTCCGTCACATTCATTTACCAGATACCCTGGCTTATCCCTTCCCTAGTGGCTTGTACTTTTAGCTGTTTACAGAATACTTTCTTGTGAAATTTGTGCTCCTGGAAGTGCTTATTGCCAAGCAAATGCCACAGGAGCCAGCCCATGTCCTCTGGAGAGCCCTCCCAGGCACACAGCCCTTGTGCAATTCCCCTAACTTCATACAGACTGGGGACTTTGGGCCACAGGTGGTCTAAGCCAGTGTAACTGCAGTTATGTCAATTAGCTAGGCTGATCTAAATTCTGAAAACTGGATGAAAAGCTGGTTCTTAGCATTTAGCTCAGGAGCAGGAAAACATATTTTGTAGCTGCCGAAAGCTGTTAAATACCTGCTTCTAATAGGACTAATTTTAAAAAACAAACATTTCTTTGGATTGTGCATTTCTTTCGGTGCCCCAATTAATGGGGCTGAGGAATGAATGGAGTCACCGCTGGATTGTGTTTACACTGCAGCACTGCACTAGCAACCTTTTGGTCCTGCTTGTGAGGCTGTAAAATGCTTTGTTCCTCACAGCATAAACACTATTATACTACTATTAGGATTGGATTTACTTACCATTAAGCAAATGTAAATACTCCTGCATTTGGCACTGCCCCAGTAACACACAGGAGCTGAGGAATGCTGCCACAATACACAACCAGAGGTTTCTGGGGAACTTTTCAGAACTGTTCCATATTTACTGCTCTGGATGTGTGGGCTGGGGCCAGCACAGAGAAGAGCTGAAACAGACAGGGATAGGACTAATAACTGCAAGCAGTTCTCCGATGTAAGAGCGACGCTGGATGGTGCAGCAGAGATGGGACCTTAGTCATGCTTCTAAGCTCTGTTCAAACACTAAATGTGTTGAAGGCTTTAGTAGAGTTTGGGAACAGGTTCCCTGAAGAAATTTCTGGTATTTCCTGGTTCCAGGCAGGCTGAAAAACACTGTGAGAATGTGGTGGCTTTTGGTATGTCCATTTATGGGCATGAATCAAAGGAACTGCAGAGAGGAAAAAAAGTGGAAAATGAGAGGAAAAATAAGTTAACTGAGCTACTTCCTCTCTTGGATTCTTCTTGGGTTTTGGGCAAAACCTTACACTGGTATTTCATCCCATGTTCTACTTGCTAACTACTTCCATATGTAGGCACAGTATAACATCAGTTAAAGCCACATTTGAGTACTCTTTTTAAAGAACTTAGCTTTTTGGTGGTAGGATGCAAAGTCAGAATGGTTTAATTATTATATGTTTAGGTAAAAAAAAATTACTGTTCCTTCTTACATTTAATGTCCTTTTTGGCGTACTGGTACAAGTGTTTTCTTCAAGTGTGATGTCTGAAAAAGCTATGCTCCATGAAAAAAATACAAATGATCTAGTTAAGAGTATGCTATTTCTAGTAGTGTCCAAAAGTCAGTTTTCTCAGCTGAGTCCTGATCTCTGTGAGACAAACAGCTGGATACTGTTCAAAGACTTACTTGTTCTTGTGTGGTTACGAATCATTAAAAGTGGCTCATTCTTGAAGAGTTTCTTAACTAGTGTCTTTTGGATGTTTCTTAGCTCTGAGGAATCTGTCAAATTTCCATCTGGAGAGTATTGACTATTTCATATGAAAGGGCTATAATCCCTGTCTGTTGTTCACATCTGTATTGTGTTAGAATGATAAGCTGCAAATCCATGCGAAAGCGTTATGATACAAAAATCTGAAATACGATGGCTTAGAGTTACTTCACAAATTATTTGATATTCTGGTCTCCAGCCACCTTAAATTCCAGTTTAATGATTAATAGAGTATCATTTATTGAGTATTGACTATACAGTGGTCCTTCACCAACTGTATTCTTTGTACTGCTGGAGATGAATTTTAAGGAGATAGTAATTAGAATGAATAGACTTTCATATATGAATAAAGTATTCTAAAAGTACAGTAGCAAACTCGCACAATAGGATTTTCTGAGGATGCAAACATCCCAAAACAAGCTTCTAAAAAAAGGTATTTTGGAAGGAAAGTGAACCAATACTCTCTCCCAGGTGAGTGACTTTGGACTTTTGAACTCAAGTTTTCATTCTTGAATCTACATGTTAGGCACAAAGAATGAAATCAGGAAAAACCTTTATGCTTGAAAGGGCCACATTTTAACCATCATTTAAGATGTCATAAATTACACACAAGGGCTCATTTTTTTGCACGATAGCTTTGAATGAAAGTCATAATAGCAGTATGATGCATACTTACACCTCTAGGAGTCCTTATAATCACTTACAATCAAGCATTTACATTACTTTCGGAGAGAACATCTTCAGAGGTCAAACACCTGTGAGATGGTGTAAAAAAAAAGGATGTTTCTGCAGAAGATTACATGCATTCCTAGAAAAAAAAAAAAAGAGACTTTAAATCATTCTAATGCAGTGATAGCTGAGATTTATGATCCTTGATATGCACAGGGGAGGGAAACAACTTGCTAACAGATTTGCATATGTATCAGCATAATTCCTTATTATTAAAATAAGGACATACACAGTGGAAACAGCAAACCACCATTAAAATATTCTGACAGGAGGTCTCTTCCATCCTTCTACACTGGCCTGTGAAGCAGTGTGATAATCTGTCATATGGCAGGCAAAGCATCTGCGTCATGCATTACCAGACAGAGGGTAGGTTGTGGTCCTGAGCTTTTTAGGGAAACCCCTTTGTGGTTGTTTAGTAACAGATGGCCCCTCCTAAACCAGAGCACTGCTGCTCTCTGGCCCTGCAGCCATATATGCCAGGCATATCTGGTGGACAATGTCACAGAGGCCACAGCTCTGGCAGCCTAGGTGTCTGAGATACAGCCCACCCTGCAGACATCTGGGAGCAGAACCTAAGTGAATCTCATGAGCTGGTTACAAGGGTCAAGGGGTCGATGTTATAAGGAATGACCATTCATTAGATGCCTGATATCAATCTGTTAAAGAGCACAGGGCACAGCTGGTAATGAACAGGCTTGAGCAGCATCATAAACACCACGTTTTAAGGACATTAATCCAACTTGCCAGGTATATTGTGCTTCTTTCTGTTCTTCTGATCCTCAGAGCTTCAATAGTGATAGCTATGAATGAAGTCCATATACATCCTGTCCTTGATGGAACTAGAAATTACAGTTTTCTTGTTATTTGGGGGTGGAGACACAGTGGTCAGCCAGCCAGTCCTCATGGTTGTATGAGTGTTTGAAGTGTTTCCAGGGTGAACTGAATGGCTGCATCATATTAATAACCTGAAAAAAAAAAAAAGAAACTGTGAGAGGAAAAATGCTGGAAAGTCTCAGGGAGCATAAGGGCCAGAGGCTACCCGAAACTATTTCATATGGGACACAGAAAGCCACTTCCTCATGCCAGGAGAATTCCTATTTTTTAGAGGAAGGGGAAATGCTTCTATGGCCCTGTGCAAAGCCTAGTGAGGCCACTGGCAAGACTCCCATTGACTTCCTATTAGTTTAGGGCTCTGTTGTCCATCATTAGTCAAAGCTGGTGTTACACTGATTTGCTGCTAATGCTAGCTGAAAGCAGTGGGATTGGAAGGCGCTCAGGAAGGATGGACATTTTTGTAAGCTAACACTCTTTCACCACCAGGAAATTCCAGATTGAACTTGTTTGCCTGAAAAGGATTCTTGTTGGAGAGTTTTGTTTTTTTTACAAAAACAAAAAAAAAATTTGTTAAGTAAAAAGTTTAATTTTAAAGAAAAAAAATCCCTTGTTTTTAAAATAAAAGAAAAAAAAAAAAAAAAAAAAAAAAAAAAAAAGTCTGTTATTAATGTAGGACCTAGCACAGGACTCAAGCTTTCCTTTTAGTTTTAGGGGAATGTGTCAAGTGACTCACAACTGTCCTTGGATACTTTTTGCTTTTCTGAGAAGAATGCTTGGACTATTATCAAAATGTGTGGCTATTAAAACACTTCTCATCTGTGGGTCTGTAGGATTTTGAATAAATGGACACTTTGCAGACAGAACTGTCATGTAAAAGTATTTGCCCTCAGTCATCTTAGTAGGAAAATAACCCAGGTATATGCCACCTGAGTTCAATGCCCTCTCTACAGTACCCTACTAATGTCTTAATTCAAGTAAACCCATATCTGTCAGCCCTAGTCTGCATGAAGATTAACTCAGAAGATCCTAAGAGGTCCCTTATTCTGTGTTTTTTATCATACAATTCATTAACAATTCACTGAAAATTTTATGAAATTTCAGACTTCTGGATTTGACCCTAGTCAGAAGTCACTTCAGTGCAGATACTTTAAAAAAACATCTTCCTTGCCTTAGTTGTAAACAAATCTCAACCAGTGGAACAATTCAGTGAAATGAAGCATGTTGCACAGTGTATTAAAGCAGGAGTTAAATACTGTGGTGAGCAGCTGGCTCATTTTAAAGCCACCACATGTGACACATGAGGAACCTGATGCACTCTCTAATGCAACACTCAGCTTGGAAAAACAAGCCTGGCCCTGCCTTTTATTCTAAATTCAGAAGAGCAACAAACTACAGTTGGTTCACTAGTAACAGATTAAGTAACAAAATATTATTCATAAGTGTATGTGCTTCTGGACAAAAAAAAACCCCACCACACATTACTTGATTTTCAGTGCAAAGCCAAATCCCTCTTAGGAATATGTACAGTGAAAGCAGAGACTAAAGGTGAATGAAATACCAAGTCATTTATATAAAAAATATAAATACTTTATTTTCAACTAAAAAGGTGCAAACATGTAACTTTTGGTCACACTTCTCAACAAATAAACTGTCCAAAAAGAGCCATAGACAAAGAAAGAAACAAATGCTCAAGCGGAAAGACTGATGAGTTACAGAAGAGCCATTTTTCTTGAAAGCCACTTGTCCAATAAAGTGGAAGTAAATGTATTTTGCCGGATAAAAGCTTTATAAGGATACAGGCACCTCAACTCTAACAATCTCCATTCTGATCTCAACTCATCACTTGGCCCTAGCAGAACAATTTTCCACTGGAGTATCTATTTCATGCTTTGAATGCATTGTCAAACAAGCTTTAAATCCTACCTATCTTGTTCCAAAAGAGAAGGCTATCATTGAAATTTCAAAGCATTAAACAAAGGCACAAAACTTTAAATTAATTTAGATAACTGTACAAATATATATACACACAGTATTTACAATATTAATAAAAAGTAGCTTGTTACAGGTAAAGTAACTGCCACAAGCTGTCCAGTCTAATAGACATGATTCTGATTCTTGTTGACAAAGCCATACGAATCAGTGTCAGAGCTGAAACATTACTGTCCTGACTAACAGAACACCTTCTACTTAGCACGTTGCTGGGTGAGGGTTTGCATTCCAGCTGTTGCTGTCAGCCAGCAAATGTGCCAACGGTCTCCTCCTCAATTGCACGACTAGATGAAGCATGTTGTACCACATTAAGGGAACATTTGCTCAAATCTGCTTTTCCTGCCTATTTCCCTTAACCCCTTCACACCACCTCACGAACGTGTTCTGAAGCTGTGTCTTGCTGTGGTCCCACTGTCCGTTTTACCTTCTTCTTCAAACCACCATTTGGGGTCAGTAGAAAAATTGTCTTAAGTCACATAGAACAGTTTGTTGAAATTAAAAAAAAAAACCAAACCAAACCAAAACCAAAACTGATTTAAATACCTTGTGCTATTGAATCATGTTTACAAAATGAGATGCAAATCAGTTCAAGTTGAGAATCTAGTTAGCTTCTGCTTCTGGCTTTATGCCATGTCTCCATACATCTTTCTGTAGTACAGAGACTCAAAAATGTCATTGTCTCCGGGGCAGTTGTAGTGGCACGCGCAGGTCTTGATGAACATCATTTTCCTTTTCATGATCTCCCCATCAGGGCACTTGAACTCCACAGGGAGGGTGGCTGTTCTGTGGGGTGTGCAGCAGCGCCCATCAGTGCAGACACCACAGAACTTAGCTCTGTAGGTCTTCACGCTGGTGCAGCCAGACAGTTCAAACTTGATGGGCTTGGAGATTTTAGGGGTGCGAATGCACTTTTTGCCTTTCTGTTAGGATACAAATGAATACAAAATATTTAGAAGGCAGTCTTTCACACAGCACTAGACTTGCAAGCTGAAGGCAAGCAGACATGCTAATCCTGCTTATATTTTTGTTAGGCAAGAGTGCCTTACATAGTGCCATAATACAGCATAAGACAAAATTAAGGCCATTCAATTGTAAACTATTCACCACTGGGGCAAAAGTCAAATTTCAAGGTAAACCACTTGAAACTGACTACTGTCAGAACAGCACTTTGTTTGGTAAGACACTGGGTTTTTGCTACTGGGTGGAAGCATCCTAATACAACATACATAAAGGTAAGATAATATTTACCTTAATGTTCTCTTCCAGGTCTGCTTCACAAGGTCTGACCATGCAGAGTCTACTCTGTTTCTCCAGTCTGCAGAAAGCATTATCATTGGTGACCCTGGTTGAGATGCCCATGCCACAGGTCTTTGAGCAAGCACTCCATTCTGTGGTCTGCACCAGGCAGTTATCACGCATCATTGTTGGGTCTGGACCATAAGTGTCTTCCAGTCTGTAAGCTGCAGGAGATGGACAACCAAGATGAGACCATTGCCTGACCTCATGCCCTGCTAAAGGTTTTCTTCCCTTTCCTTAGAGATTAAGGCAGCCACATTTATCTGTGGTGTAACTTCAGTTACTGCAGCACTCCAGCTGCTGGGGTGCACTCTGTCAACCCATCCCACTGCCCTCAACCTCCATATAGGGTTTCCTGTCTACCATCCACAGAGAGATCCTCACTCACCAGCAAGAGCAGGGCCCACAGCAGTCTGCTCTTTGGCCTCATCGCAGACCCACTCCTCGCAACACTTTCCAGGGAGCTTCACCCGTCGTGGGTAGGGGCAGTCAGGGCTGGGCAGGCGGACATCCATGCTGCAGAGGGGCACGCATCCCACCGCCCCGTCCAGGCAGGTGCACTGGTACTTGCAGCTGCTCTGGAAGGACTCCCCGCTCCGGTACACCATGCCGCCGAAGACACATGGGGCGCCGTCCCGAGCTGCGAGAGGCAGGAGGCAGAAGGTGAGACGGGAGGTTCTGCAAGGCTGAACCGCAGCTCCGGCTTCCCCTTTCCACAGTCCCTAGCCCGGTGAGACCCCGTCCGTATCCCCCCGGCTGGCGGCAGCCCCGGCCCCTTACTCACCGGTGCAGACGCCAATTCTGCGGTTGGCGGGGGAGCCGAAATCGCAGTAGAGCCCCTTGTGGTGGTCGCAAGGGTCGCGCTCGGTGCAGAGCTCGCCTAGCTGCTTGGCGCAGACGCGGCAGCAGCCGCAGCCGTCGAGCACCAGGGACACGCCGGCAGGGCAGGTGGGGCTGGGCCCCGGGCCGCACTGGCACTGCCCGCTGCACTCCTGGCTCTGCGCTTCCTGCAAGCGGCGGCGGGGAGAGAGGGAGAAGGAGAGAGAGGGACGTCAGGGCCATCGCCACCGGGACCGAGCCGGCCGGGGCAGGGGTGGCGGCGCCGCGGGGGTGGCACTTACCGGGCTGAGGAGGGCGAGGAGAAGGGCTATGGCGAAGCTGGCGGGGGCCATCCCGCGGCTGTCGTCGGCTTGTAGAGGGCTCGGCGTTGGCGGTAGGCAACGGCGGCGGGCTGCCCGGCGAAGGGGCGGTGAGGTGAGCCGAGCCGAGGTGAGGAGAGGATCCTGCCGGGCGATTCTTCCCAGAGGCGCTGCAGGGACGGGCCTGTCTCGGTGAGGCAGCGGGGTGGCTGTTCGGATGCTGTGCTGCTCCGCTCTTCTCCGCTCTACTCCTTGCGTGTCCGGCGGGAGAGTGGCTGTGTGACTGCGGAGTGCTTGGGCGGCCGCCCCTTTATACGCGGCGGCGGCGCGGCCTCGCCAATGGGCTGAATGGGGCCGCGGACAAACAGCGACATTCCGCGCATTCCTGCGCGCCGCGCCGCGCCGTCCGCCCCGCCCCGCGCCGCCGCCGCCGCCCCGGAGCGGCCCTGACCCCTGACTCCCGCATTCCTCCGTCTGCGCACCGCCCCCCCGCCCCCCCCCCCCCCCCCCCCCCCCCCCCCCCCCCCCCCGACGCACACCTCCCGCCACCTTCACGTCTTTTTATTTTTCATCCAGATGTTTTTTAAATGTGAGTCACCTCCACTGAGAGCGGTGCTCTAGCGACACCCCCAAATCCCAGCCCATCCTGGTCCCTATCCCCTGGAAGCGCGTTATTTCGAGGCGGACGGCGGGACTGGTGGGAAGGAGTGAGGGGGGCGGCGGTGCCGTTGCCAGGGGCAACTGGGGGAATCCGTTATTTCCCTTCCTCTCTTCTCCCCGATTACCCCTCGTCCCTCTCTCGGGCAGCGGGGACGTTTGACGGGTGGCTTCGGGGTTGGCCCGAGCCTACCGAGGACCGACGGGACCCTCACTTCAGGGTGCCCGGTGGCGAACGGTCCGGGCGCTTTGGTACCACCAAAAAAAGATGTAATTACGCTGCTGGGTATAATTGACTCTGTGTACCACTGAATCATACTGAGTATTTGTAATGTATTCCTTCCCTAATATGTGCTCTCTATGAATAGAGAGAGTGCCTATTTACTCTGAAATACTTGGCACAGTGGACAGAGTCTGAAGCGTGGAAGAAGTGGCTATTATTTTCCCACTGCCTGTGTGCAGCTGTCATTTCTGAGCGACACGTTCCTCGCACATCCCTGCTTCCCAACCTTGCTAATGGTCCACCCCAGGATTACAAGAAGAAGGACTGTCATGCCACCACACTCTGCCAAAACCTTAACATTGTGGTTTGTACTTAACTCAACCCAAGACCTAAGTGTTGTGGTTTGTATTAAATCATTGCAGATAACTGTTATGGGTTTGGTTTTGTTTTTTACCGGGAGGGTGGTTCTTCTCCCACCTCCCCATATATCATTTGAATATTCAGTGATGTCATGTTTTTTTGACCTCTGCTTTAACACAAGAAATGCCAGCATTTTGGCTTTTGACCCGCACAAGTATGTTAGTGTTTAATGAGTGAGACTGGCTTAATGTATCTTATTAGGCAAACTGAAATCTGATGGCTGTCTTCAAAGATCCCATCTTTTGCATGTAGGTTTTTTCCAGCTGCCATACCCTGCCTTCTTTGCATCCCTCCATAGGTAGACATGCTTCTATGCTCTGATACAGCAATGTGTACAGTATTCTTGAGGGAAAAAGAAACCTTTTCACACAAAGCCCCTGTAGGATATATTGTACTTTAAAACTGTTATTTATATTTTGCCAGCGCTGTACTTTGGCTGGTGAAGACATTTGGATATAATTTCTTCTATTTTAAATTCTCCATTAAAAGAAATTATATTGCTTCCAAAAGAAAAAAAAAATAAATCCAGAGGAACAGTTATGGTAAATAATATATGTTCCCAAACCCATGAGGCCTCTTGAAATCTGTATTTACTTGAAGGACTCCAGTGGCCTCAGTGCTGGGTAAATAATATGTGTACCAAACTATGTGTGACATGCATACCAAAATGCAAATGTAACCAGGTAAACAGAATGCCTTTTTTAAATGCCTAAATATGGTAGGAGAACATCAGAGAGAGACGCTCTAGACATGTTTTATAACTTTCCATGTAAGAGGCTTTTTCAGAGAAACAATTTTATTAAACAAAACCTAAGAATCTCACTGACAGAAAAAGTATGTTTAAAAGTAACAAACCACCAGAAAGCCAGGAAATCCAAAATTAAAGGATAAATCTGTCCTAAGTCCTCATACTGCAGGCCAAGTACAGCAAGCTCAATCCACTTGCTGCCCTAAGAAAAAAAAAGATGTAAATAGGCATTTGGACTTCAGAACTAATTCTGGTCTTGCACTGCTGTAAATCAGATGTTAGCCCGCTGAATTGCAAGTTGTACCAGCCCATGAAAATGGGTAAAAATCAAGAGTCCATCATGTTTGACTTTTTGTCATTCGGGTATCTGTGCTGTTAGATGTGACTGATTGGGTACCTTATTTGTGCATGTGTATGTATGTCCAATGGCAAAGAGAACCTGGAAGCAAAGGTCGTTCTTTCAGGGTCCAACTGGTCTTCAACTTTTTGATGGCAGTATATCATGGGCTGGAGAAGTACATCTTGGCATTGATGCATAAAATGGTTAAAAGGTACTAATTTTGACTTCCATGCAAGTGTTTATACAGCACATGCTTTTAAGATAGTATATTTTTTTTTCTGAAGCTAGGAATTCACTACACTGGTCTTGCAGACTTGTTTACACAGCTATATACGGCATGTGTGTGTCTACAGCAGCTTCAGTTGGTACAGTTCCTTTGGTGAAGTCCTGTAAAACGTACAGGTGTGGATATGCTACATTCCTCTCCTGTGTTTTTCCTTCTTTTTTTTTTTTTTTTTCCTCCTTCCCCCCCCCCAAAAGTCACTTGATCAGGTATCAGACATACTGAAAACCTGGCAAGACTACAGGAAAGTGGCTAGACTTGGAGTGTTTGTGTACTTAAAGAAAGAATCTTGCACATTTTCAACTTTCAGTCACAGATATTTTTTTATAAGAGCAATTGGAGGTCTGAGCCAGCCCTCAAAGCGGAAATCAAAAGCTCCCAGAGAAACATACCCAAGGAATGTGAATCTGATCCAACAACCATACGCAATGCACATGCAGTACTGTCATTCTTATAGGAAGTCTTGCCATATATGGTCATCTGGACCCTGAGCTGTTTATCATCATGATAGGCTTGTAGTTGGCTTCAGACGTTTCTGGCTTGCCTCAGGTTTAGTATGCCAGTTAGTTCCTTTCCCAAAATGCTCAACAGGATATTTCTTTAAAACTGTAATAAATATATTTCAGGATTCTGAGAGGTTGAGTTAAAGTTACGTTAGTAGGCTTTTGTTTAGAATACAGATTCCAAGCAAAATTTACTCTGCTAGCTCAGGAATAGACACAGAATGAAAATAAACAGATTTATTCCATTGTGAATGTGGTTGCCTGGTATTTGTCTTTCTTAGAAGTCATAATGTAACTTATTCTATGTATCTGTAGGCATAGAAAGTACTCTGAAGTAGACTACTTGCTGGACTTTTACTCATCTTTTTTTTGGAGGGACTTAAGAGCTTATGAATCAACAAAGGCAAAGCAAAATTGAGAACTAAATTTCCCAGGAGCTGTCAAATAAGTTACTTTCATTGCACCATTTGTGTTACTTTGTTAGAGTGAGACACAGGGTGCAACCCTTCCACTTTGGAGCCATGACAGTTCACATCAGCTTATTTTATCAATGAGAGTCATTAGCTCTTCTCCAAAGTGAACGAGAATAAGAAGGCTGGGTGGTACAGTGGATGGCTTAGGGCCTATGGAAATGTTTGTGCTGAACTGGTGGACCTACTCCAAATTCCTCAAGATCCTGGGTAATTTCTCTGCTGAGAACAGATGCACTGAATGTACTGTTGGCCATCAAAATGCTTGGACTTGAGAAGCCAAAGTCCATTGAGCTAAAGCTTTCCAACAGTATATGAAAAGCAAAGCCATCAGGTGTGATGATTCCCATTAGCAGATCTGAGTTCTGTTGTTTTCTGTAATCATCGTTATTTAAACTTATGTTCTTTACATTCTATCATGTAATATTTTGTTAATTGTAGAGTTTCTGAGCTGCTTTGAGCTCTTGCCTTCCTTCTTAGAAAGTAAGTGGAGTTTTATGAATGTGTGTGGTCTTAAAGCAGCAAAGTGATTACTGGAAGTAGAATAATCTAAACGAGTATTCAAAGCATATGTAAAACTATTTGTATGAAAGAAAGATTATAAGTAGCATGAAGCTAAAGGTCCTTTATCTGATAAGCCACAGGTTCAGTTTATCTATCTGATTTTCTTCTGAAAAATGTTCTATAGCGCTTGTCAGCACTGTAGGTAGCAGCATTCACTACAACTGTTCAGAGGCTGGCTGTGCAGAAACCTGCCACATCTCACAAAGGTGAATGAGGAGGCAAAGGGATTTTCAGTTGTTTATTTCTCAGGTTTGACTGAGGTTGTCAACCTCTTGCAATGTTAAGTCAACTAGTGTAGGACTGCAGTGAGTCACTAACCAGGCCTTTGACAATTGTCGTATAAATGGTTAACAATTCAGAAAGTGTCACTGTCTGGAGAGGAAATGTGGCCCAGGACTTGATTCAGAACATCCGCCAGAAATCCTTTGGGGTCTGTCTATTAGAGGAACCGCTTGGAAAGCAACTGGAGGAACACTTCCTCTTGTCCTGTCATAGCTTTCATAGCTTACATGGGCAGGAATGAATCAGATCTGCGTATTCTGAAATGCATGGGATTTCATTTTCAGTTTTACAACCTATTTCTCTCAGGAGCTGTCAGTGTAAATTTTGAGGTTTCGTGGTGTGTCCCCCCCCAAGCTGAGAGACATTAATTAAGACTTGAGCAGATTAGGGCTGTCACTTCAAAAATGCAGTTCGCTCTGCATTTGCTCGATTTAGCTTCTGTGGAGAAGAGGCCCACGGAGAATCACAGAATGTTAGCGTTTGGAAGGGACCTAGAAGATCATCTAGTCCAACCCCGCTGCTAGAGCAGGATCATCCTAGACCAAGTCACCCAGGAACAGATCCAGGCGGGTCTTAAGTGTCTCCTGTGGGATACATTTTTCCATGTTATCTTATAGGGTGGGATTTGGTAGGGTTGTACCTTTGGGGAAGACGATTTTAGAAATTGCTTGATTTTCAGGAGAATAGTTGCCTATGGTTCAGCTGCCAGCTTGGCTGGCTGCTTATTCAACAAGTGATGTGTGATATGTGACCTGTGTAAATACATCTGTACAAGTGACGCAGATGGGGAAACTAGGATATAACCTACACCAGCCAAGGTGGCTTCCTTATTGACCCACGGATGTGTGTGAAATGTAGCAACTACCAGACCAGTTCTGAAAACCATCTTACAATGCTAATCTCTCCGGTGTCAGTGGGAAATTCTCTGTCAGACCATTTTTCACGGAACCAAATAAAGCAGTACTCCAAGAAATGTGCGTTGTAAGGGAAGTGGGGACATTTCTAAGATATTTTGACTTCCTGGAGGAACTAATTGAGGAAACATAGCTGTTCAGTGGTCCCAGGTCTAGAGTTTACAATGATGTTGCTACAAATGTCTTGGTAGTGAGTGGCTTTTAAGTAATAAGCGTGAAGTTGTACAAGTGGTAGGACTCACACTGGCAGCAAGTGTTTCTGAGCATATCACCCCATTTTTAACCTTTTTATTAAAGGGTTTTAAATAGAAACCAAGGTTAGGTTTTTACTGTACCTAGGTGTTTCTTTTGACCAATTTGGACAATGGGGTCTTTATGAAGATGGAGTCTATGAAGTTATTTGTGGTGCATTTCTTCTGAGGATGTTACCCATGATGGATCTTGTGGAAAAGTCTAACTTAAATAGCATGGTAAATCGCTATGATTTTTTAAGAATCAGTTACAACATGGGATGAAAAGATAGTTCATCAATTGCTTTTTGAAAATCCTAAAACTGTCCTAACTGGTGTTCACCCTGTGAGTTAGGAACTTCATAATACAAAAGTTTCAGGTGAATTTTAAGTGTGTATGAACTAACCACATATTTTTCTTTCTCCTTATGTTACTCACAAGATACAGAGGGTTGAATTGCAAATTCCCTGGGAACAGCTTTCTTATTTTACCATCTTAAATTCAGTGAGACCTCACATAGGCCTTCACATATCTTCTTTTATTTTCTTCATAAATGGCTTGCAAAGAATGATGGCTTGCAAAGTACACGACTTGGAAAGTATGCTTCGTTTCTCTTTTTTTGCCATCAAGCTGCCACAGGGGGGAGTAGAAGTTTGGAAAGGACTGTGCTGCCCAAGAAGCCACCGAGGCAAGTGGTTTATTCCAGTTGCATACCCTGGCCAGTCCCTTACTGGGGGAGGAATGGGCACAAAAGAAGAGTGGATGTTCTAAGAATGAAAGAATTGGTTGGAGGAAGGAGCTGTAGGGTTTCTGCCACTGGGATACTCTGGTTCACTGCATTGCAAAACCACGCTGTTTTTCTTATTCATTCCAACCAGCTTTTCTGTCCAGATGTAAAGGGAATGTGACTGAATTGTTTTCCTCCCTCAGGAGGAAGATGACACGTGGGAGTTGTACAGTACTTGCAAAATCCCTGTTCTGACAAAAGGCTTTTCCTATGTTAGGACTATGTGCTAATGAAGAAAAAATGCTAGGCACAGAAAAGGCATCTTTGCAAGGCATAGGATACAGTGGGGAAAGTTTTGCCAGCTTGATAGTAAAGGGTTGTTCTTGAGGAACTGTTAGTATTGATGAAATCCACTCTGTCTGCTTAACGCTTGAGTAGCTGGACTCTGTGGATCCTGAATAGCAAGGATGAGGAAGGGGGATGCCTTGGCCCCAGTTGCAGGCTTACTATCTCACCTTGTGTCTGACCACAGTTGCTCTTGCAGCACATGCGCTGTGGTAGCAGTGTGGGCAGACATGGGTATGTAGGTGTGAGAGCAAAAGGAGTAGGTTGGGATTTTGGAGGAGTGCATCATGACAAGGGGGTGGAAAGTGGCTTAATACCTCTGTTGGCTTCCCACCCACATGCCAGATTTGAGCCTGTACCCAGAGACAACCAGCAGTGATGCTGAGTGGGAAAGCATAAATAAGGCTGTAAAGAGAGGAAGGGTTGGTGGGAGGACACAGAGGAAGCAGAGGAAATGATGTGTGAGGAGAGTGGTCTAAATGAACCAGCCAAGGATGGGGTGGGCTTGGCAGCTTTCTTCCCACTGCCTTCACAGCATTTTACCACCAAGAAACAGTGTTCAGGTCTGTTCAACCATGAGCAAATGCTAAAAGAGAGCAGATGTGTCTGCAGCAAAGCCTGGGTGCTTTGATTTGGAGCACCTTTAGATCCTGCACTGGGGGGCATGGTGGAGTGACTATGTTCTTGCTTTTTGGGTCTGTGTTAGGGAGATTTATCATTGGACAACTTAGACAACAACTTTTAAGAAAGAATGAAGTAATTTTCAGGAGCTACATATTGATTGGGAAGGCAACCAGAAGGAGTGAATTAGGCACTTTAAAAGATTGGAGTGTGAAGATCTGTAATGAGGTAAATAAGCAAGGGAAAAAAAAAAAAAGCAAAAATAAGATTTTTTTGTTTCTGTAACCTGTGAAGATAAATAATATGCTGAGTATTACTTGTTAAATGTGTAAATGTTAAACATTATGTGCTTAGAATGCAGAAGAAAATATGTCAAACAGGCCTTTTCTTTTTATTTTAATGGTGAAAGTAGGATGGAAAGGAAACAATACTTTGGGTGACTTGTTTTCTGTGCTCTTTATACATCTATGATTCCTGGACTGTTGAACTATCATCAAAAAGGAAGCTGAGAGAATTTCACTTGTGTATATTCACTGTGTATAGTATATTGATAAATTGAATGCCTGTTTCCACAACTTTGTACCTAACACCCACACCCACGCCCAAAATTAATGGTCCAATTTCCAAATAAGACATAAGGAATTTGTTTATGCTTTTGGGAGGTAAGGTATCTTGGTTTGAATGGAACTATGTTAAGTATATTGAAAGTCAAGGAATGCAAGGCTGGGTTTGTTCAACAATAAACATCTAAGATAACAAGGACATTTATACATTTGGCCAGCTGAAGCCTAAACCTCACATTTGTTTTTTGTTGGTTTTTTTTTTCTTAGGGATGTTTATTACAAGTTCAGGGAGTTAACCAGAGATAAAAATGCAAACATAAGAAGATAAAATTAAATAAAAATTCAGAACAACTTTGCAATTTTCCCTTAGTTCCAATGATGTATGCATTATAGAAGGAATTAAAGTCAGAAACATACTGAAGGTTTTATCACAGTTTATTGCTCTGACCCGCACCCTTGCAGTGATAAAAACCTGGAGAAGGCTGACCTGAGCCAATGTCACAGTGTCACATAAATCACCTGTGCTTCTGTCTCTTCCGAAAAACACTTTCAGCTTGGTTTGTGAAAGCTTTTTTCCTAGAAATATTTGCTGAGAAATTGGCAGCAACGTGTGAGTACGTAAAAAAAGAGAATAAAAAGGTAGGCACCTAACAATGTAAAAACCTAAACACTGATTAGAGTGCTTTTGTAAAGTACTTTGTCAAGATACTCGTTCTGGACATGGCATGTGTTTCATAATATTTGAAGAATCAATACGTGTACAAAAACAAAAGCAAGAGCAAAAACATTATTATGTACATGGTTTGTAATTCCAGAACTCTTTCTATGGCTTTTCCATTTTTATCACATTGTTCTTTTCAGGAAAAAAAAAAAAAAAATTATATTCTGCAATTTGAGATAAATTACAGCAATCTTTTTTTGTGGGTTTAAGGCATCTAACACTTTGGCTAGATGTGTTAGCCCTTCTATTTCTACCCTTCACTAGGGTTTAGAATGAATGTATAGCATAGTTACTGTAGTGTAATTGAATAATTCTTTTAGTTGAAAAGGTATAGGTGTGTATTTCTGGTGCTAGAGGTCACAGGTTTGCTCCTGCATGGACTCCATTTTGCCTTATGTTCAGAGCTGATTCATTATGTACTTCTGACATTTGAAAAAAGTTATTTTATTATGGTATAATTCTATCAAGAAAACCACATATGCTGTGTTTCAAGCCAAATTAGTTGATGAGTAGATGAGATGTCAAGGTTTTGTTTCTTGAAGGCCATCAGAGAAAATCCTGCCAAAGTTATGTTTTTGCTCAAAACTACTCATTTTTTTCCAGCAGACCAACACAAAGCAGTACGTTCTCATCACTTAATTATTTAAAAAAATTAAAACCACAACAAAACAACAAAAAGCATCAAGGTAAGAAGAAGTTCTGTCCCAAGAAAGCCAATCAGGATCACAGTTGCAGGACTTGGAATATATTTGGTACTCCCAGACTAAGTGAACTAATGCATTAGAGTGTTCAGGAGAACTAAGATGGGAGTAACAGCAAAGATGGAGACAAACCAAAAGTTAAGATAGTGCAGTACCCATATTTGTGTGAAATGGGACCACAGTATTGCTGCTTCTGGTGAAAATAGACCCAAGGTCTGTGACCCTCTTGGCTAATGAGCATTCTTGCTTGGAAGTAAGTTTTGAATCAAAAAGCAAGTGTAGGCACTGATATAACTGTTAATAGAATGCCCAGGTATAGATAGCTTAGGGATAAAACTTTCTTGCCTGCTGGCCTCTGCCCTTTGCACCTTACAAAGAGTTGGTTATTTTCACATCATTCATGGATCATATCCCTGTTCATCTGAGAAGCTTCCTCACTTTCCTGACCGTTGTTTTCCCATTCCTGCAGCACTCTGAGTCTTGGTGCCTTTTCTCCACCTTTCCCCAGTTCACTTGGGTCTTAAGTGAGTTGCCTGCTCTCAAGCACAGAGGTGAGAGCTCCTCACTGCCTTCAGCTCAGGTTCCCATGAACCTCTTTTTCTGTCTTCAGAGCAATGCTCCCCTCTTCAATAGCTGACTCCTGTATCTGCTTCTGAGTGTGAGCTGGTAGTTAAGACTATCTTTGCTAGCCTAGGGGAGATGTTTTTATGGGGCAGTGTATAAGTGAATTTGGGAGGCCATCAAGGGGTCGTACAGATTTGTTCAGCCTGTACAGTAGCTTGTGTGATGTTAAAACATCTTTGCTTTCCAAGCTGGAAAGGTCACTGTGTTTTTTTTAGAATATTTTTGGAGATGTTTCTGTGGTTTGTCAGATCTAAAAATAAACTATGATCAACACACTTTAAAATTATGACAGGATTTTTTTTTCAAGAGTATATAAGGCAGCCAGATATTTGTTTTTCTCTTAGGGAACCAGTCAGACCTACAGACAGGCTATGAAAATCTCCTTCAGATCTCCAGGATTTTTTTTTAGAGTGTGTTTGAAGTTGGGGGCATCTGCCTGCCTATCTATTCATCTGTTTTACACTGTTTATACAGCCTTTCATTTTCCCAACAGAAAGAAAAAGTCACCAGGGACATTTGCAGTCTTTTATGCTTAAATTTCTAGGGCAACTGGGAAGTTTTAATTGAAGTTTGTTTTCATTAGAAAGAGGTATCCTGATGAAATAGACCTGGCACATAGCTTACATTAATTTTCAGCTAATTGAAGCTTAGAAAAAGCTTGGAACTCTTGTTTTTAGACATGTCAATGTTGTTTTTAAATTTTGGAAGGGTGAAATTGACTTTATGTCAGTGAAGTACTGGACTTGATTGACTTGAAGAATGCTTAAAATTTTCACTCTGATGGACTTTTAAAAGTCTGACACTAAGTTGTGTCAAAGACCATTTAGAAACCCAGTATTCTTCAAGGAGCAGAAAAAACTTTTTTCTGGCCTGCATCAGGGAACACTTAAAAAATGTTCTACAATTCAGTTAGTCATTAAAGCCTATTGTGTAAAAGCAAATTTGGTAATGCAGTTTTACTGTTTTTTGTTGCTGTAGATGTTCCTAAACCAAATTCCATTGTTGTGAGTGTCTGCAGTACAGAGCCTTGGATTGGGTAGTTCAAAGGCTTAGTTTTGGATAACAGGTCAATGAATCCAACATGTAGGTATTTCTTGCTAGTGACTTTCTTGCAGACCTTCAGCTGTCATTGTGCATCTTCTGCACTTTTATTTGAGTCTTGTGCTTGAGTACACATTATAGTTGGAAGCGTTGGCTAAAGCTTCAGTAATTGTAAAGAAGCAGTTGCTTGTATGTTGTACTTTTTCACTGTTGGGCTTGCAGGGGGAGTTCCTGAGACAGAGCAGGAGGGATTGAGTCTACTGCGAGCTCCTTTGAAGCGCTGAAGGTACTAAACCATTTTCTGATGGCACTGACATGCAAGGGCCTCACCTCTCCTCAAAGATGCTTCATGACCATTGTGAATTTATCAAGTTTTGCCTAAGTGTCACTGTGGAAAGGACACAGTGCTGTGTTGCTGGTGCCTGCAGGTCTGAGATCTGGTGTAGATTATTCCTTCAAGGGTTTTGTAGCAAAGGGCAGTAACATTCAGCACTTGTCACTGTTACCAGCAGTTGCTCTTTCAGACTCTCTCCTTTGCATATTGTTGCTGGGAAGAGCTGATGTGGGACCCTTAGCTACCTAATTACCATATCCCAAGTGCACAGGTTAGAAAAGTCATCCTTGCATTTTAATTAATTAATTATTTAACAACAAATTAAAAAAAAAAAGGAAGAGGAAGCATCATGATCTCTTTATCTGCACCAAGTTAAATCCATCCTATTTTAAATCCCATCTCAGTGATCTAAAACTGGCAGGAAAACAGAGGATGTTGCTTTTCATTACGACAGAGCCTTCATTTAGCTTTCTTTCAAGCAGTACAATAAAAAATATGGGAACAGGCTTTAGCTTCCCATTTTTAATTCTTTTTTAATCCCTGTTTTCTTTTTCAAGACTATTTGGATCCAAGATGACTTTTTTTTTTTTTTTTTTTTCCCGTTTTCCACTTCTGATTTGTTTGTTGGATCACTTCTTGCTCACCCTATTTGGATGTTAGGAGACTCTCTATTTTTCCATTTCTGGAATAGTCATTCACGACTCAGTGTTTCTTGTGCAAACCCTCTGAATTTACAGTGTGTTTATTGGTCTCTCACCAACTGCAGTTTCTCTCTTGTAATGTTTTTTTATCAAAATTTCTCTCAGATACTGTTATATGTATTTTGTTCACAAAATTCTCTTGTAAGCCTATGAGTTTAAGAGACAGTCTTCCAAAAGGATTTAATGAATCAACTAATTAAAAGGGATTGAAGGAATTTGTTGATCTAGTAAATTTAAGACATAATTGATGGGGTAATACATTTTTAGTACTAAACTAGTGTGCAAAAGACACCAGTTGTGCAGAGTATTGCAGATGACCTCACACACTCAGTTCCCTACTTTGCCATCTGTGCTACACAGATTAAGAGTATGTTTGTGTACAATAATTTGTAAAACTGAATAGAATAGGGGACAACCAGTAACCCAGGATGGATATTTCATGAGAATACAGGTGAGGTGGTTTTTAGGGATGTTTCAGCTGAAAGGAGAGTGGGAATCAAGTGCAAGACCATAGTAGCCCAGGCATAGAGACTGGAATGGGACTGAGCATTCTAAAGAAGGAAGAGTGAGGAAGAGGAGGTGTGTGGCGTAAACTGGAACAGAAATGGCAAGAAAAGAGATTGCTGAGGGGAAGTTCAATAAACTGCAAAGCATAAAACCATGGACAGATGATGGAAAGAGTAGCTAATGGTGGGTTTTGTACCAGGACCCAATGCTGTTTTGCTTAACACCTGATTAGATTAGTACAAGGAAACGTTAATGGACTTCACCATTTACTCTTTTCCTTATACAGCTGTGGAAGTGGAAGTGTGGAAGGAAGCTGTAGAAGTAAATGGAAAACTGGGATATGCTTCATATACATGAGAGAAGCTTAGGCTTTTGAACAGTATAATGGTGTAGGAGCAGTGGATGGAAATCAATTTTCTCAGTTTGTAAAATGAAATGTCTGCGTAATCAGACTTGCTGTACGACTGCATTTCTCATTTTACTTCCTCTCTCTCTTCTGTACATCTCTGGTGTAGGCACTTTTATGGGGGATGGTTCAAAAGGAGAACCACATCTATCCTTTGGTTTGAGTGCTACCATTTAAGCCTGTAATCTGTTAAATTAATATAATAAGCATGCTTTAGACATAGTCTAGTTTTAAGCCTAGGCATGAAATGATTCTTTGCTGAAAATCAAGAATGTTTGGGAATCTTTCTCTTCCTGCTGTGGTTCTTGTTGGGTTTTATCCAGGATGTCCTTGGAAGTGCAAGCTCCAGATACATAATGAGACAGCTTGTGTATTGTGCCAGTTGCATGTTTCAGAAGTAAATGCTAGAGGAGGTGGTTGAATGCACTGCATGCAGATTTCTGGATGTTCATCAGGACTGATTCCAACTTCCTTTTCAATCACTGACCACTGATTAATACTGTAAAGTGGCACAAACAAGGCAAATAGTTTTAGCCACTAAAAATGCTCCCTCTTCTCTCACAGTGTCTCTAGACTAGAATTTTGTAAACAGCCAGATGCAGTTTTTCTTCCAGAGATCTCACAATCCAGGTTTTGGTCCCAGCTAGTATTTCAGGCCAATTTAGACTCTACTGAAAGATGGATTTATAAGGAAAATGTTGTCAGATCCTGGCTTCTTGTATTACTGGTGGAAGCCATGATAATAATAATGATTTCCTTTAATAGTTTTCCATCAGATGTTCAAAGCTGTAGTTTTTCCTTTGGTGCAAACATCAAAAATGTGGACAATTTTGTTTTCCTAAACTTGGAGAACATTTGTGTTTCCACCATTTCTGTGGGAAAGCAGTACACCCTTTTCCAATTTTATTAGAAACCACCTTCTTGGCTAAAGTGTGTGCCACTGCAAGCACTTTCATTATGTCTCATATATCTTGTTCTAAGAAGTTGTAGTCTGCCTATTTTGATTCTCCAGGACTTTCTTTTTGTGAGGAGCATAGATGAAAACTGTGGTTTTGATCTCAGAATGCCTTCAAGTTTTTTACCTTCCTAACCTAGACATCTTAGGTGTTTCCAATTAGTTCTCCAGTGTCAGTAATGTTTTAATGATAACTTATATTCTTTGTTGGCCAAAAGTAGAATTTATTTTAGAGATTATTGTAGTGATTTCTGACATCTGGAAAAAGTTATAAGTGCCTGGCTGCACTTTAGTTCTTTAGCTTTTGGGACAAACCTCTTTCATTTGATCAGAGTTGGAAATCTCAAACTCAGCTTTGGATGTGCATGTGGAAAGAGGGATATAAGAGAAAATGTAGGAGGATTTCACTGTTTCCATTGTATTTTTTGAATGCTGCCCAGTTGGAAGCTAGGCACCCATCTCATGTCAGTGTAAAGGCTGAGAAGACATATCAGTGCAAGGTAAAAGTAACATCTTAAAATGTGTTTCCAAGTCCTATAGGCAATAAAAATGTTCATAAAGCAGTCTTCAGTGCCTGACAGGAAGACTAAGGAAAGATTTGTGCTGGTTCATGGTATCCCATGCACAGCAAGAAAGTGCTTTCCAAAGAAGTAACCAGCTTTTCTCTGAGCAAGAGAAGGGTAAAAGTTACTTACAGTCCTCTTGGTTTTGCTTAAGAGTTTTTAAGAAGGATTGGCCTTACTTACATGCCTCTCATCATGAATGGAAATAGGCAGGCCATCTGAGGGAGTGGTCTTATTTACATGGAAACTGTTTTACGTAAGAAGAGGAGGCTGGTCCAGCAAAGGTGTGGTTTTATTTACATCCATGCTCTTCCCTTATGATTGGAGGGGGTTTGGAAGGTGTGGTCTTATTTACATCCTGCCTAGACTGCCTTTGGCTCATCTGGATTCAACCCTTGCCTGTGGCTGGAAAAGGAAGGAACTGCTGCAAGCAGAATAAAAACGACTGTATGAAAAAAAAATGACTGTTTTCTCCCTCTGTTTCTTCAGTGTATGCATTCCTGCTGGTATGTACCTGAACATGGAAGGCCACATTCCTGGGGAGAGGGTTTTGTGTCTGTGTAGGTATTTGTATGTATGTTCATGAGTGTATATGTGACTATAGTGCCAAGGTGAACATACCAGGTTCTGTGTTATCCTGGGTGTTGGAGAGT
This sequence comes from Corythornis vintsioides, assembly GCA_025447755.1. Classification (NCBI taxonomy): domain Eukaryota; kingdom Metazoa; phylum Chordata; class Aves; order Coraciiformes; family Alcedinidae; genus Corythornis; species Corythornis vintsioides. Next base: position 26,333 of record JAOEGS010005058.1, on the reverse strand, counting down.
GCTAGAGCTGTTTCTGAAGAAAGGTCAGGAAAGCAAGTTCTTATTAACTGCAAATGGTTTCTTTTTGTGTTGGATTTTTTTTCATTTATTTTGTTCTATTTGGTGGTTGGTGGTTTTTGTGGGGTGTTCGGGTTTTTTGTTCCCTTTTTTTTGTTTTATTTTTTGTTTCATTTTCTTTTGTTTTGTTTTTCTATTTAAAGGTACATTACAACATTGCAAAGTTGCTGCTGACAGCTCTGGAAGAAGGCCTGTCTTTATTGTGTGTGTGTGACATTTCATGTAGTCCCTTGCATCAAAGTGAAGCCAGCATAAATGTGGTAGCAGCATTTTACACAATCTCTGAAGTGGATTAGACTTACAGCACAGAATATGCAGGGCAGTGAGGAACTGGCTACTCAACATGCTCATGACATGCTGCTGCTGTTTAATGGTCTGTCCCTTTCTCAGCACATTATATAATGTTTATTCATCTATAGGGTCTACTGTACCTTATGACAGGAAACAATTCAGCTGCTTCTGTCCTGTTTCTGCATTAACTTAGGGATGCACATACATTTTTAGCAGAAAGTGGACTAGGGTGACTCCTTGCATGTGGATTGCAAAACATCCTGAACACCTTCAAGCCGCTGTTGACTCGATTTGATTTAATTTACTATGATTATTCTAGGCCTTCCTTATTTTTCTTTTTTTCCAGCCATGGTTGATCAGGCACCATCTTAGTAAATTCCAGGTAATAAGAAAGGCAGAAGACAGAAGAGATTGCTGACTTCTTTTTTTTTTTTTTTTTTTCTAAGAGGAAAGTAAAGTGTATTGAATCTACAACAGCTTGACAATTGGTTCAGATGCTTGTATATGAGCATCACTGTTATTTTCACTGAAAACAGAGCTATGGTGTTTCGTTCTGGGTGGAAAGTGAACAGAGTCCCCTCAACATGAAGCTCTGATTTGTGACTATGTCCAGAAGCACTGAAAACTGAAGGAGCTGCCACCAACGCAGTGGGATGGGCTGCCCCTTCCATGGCTGCGATTACTTTGCTGTGACATACTGTTGCTAAGCTGAAGAACAAAGCAATTCCAAGAACATATCTTTGCATAGGAATGTGCAGGTCACAATCTCTCCAATTCTTCTTGCTGGTGCCTCTGATAGTATTCCTGTAAGTTGTGGTAAACATCAATGCTTGACAGTCTAAAAATACAAACATTTTCAAGCTACAGTCAGAACTCTTTTCAACTTAGATACCTCTGAATGCCTTTATAAACACCAGGCAAGAAGTCAGTTCTTCTTTACCTACAAAAACTTGGTGAAACTGCAAGTCCGGCTATCTACCACGCTATGGTTTAAGGACATTAATAAAATATTTCCTCTTTTCTGTAACCAAGGCAAACTGAGGTGCACAAAAATAATTTCATGCCAGTCCTCCACAGGAGAACTGTCTGGCATTGTGTCCCTGGATTGCAGATACACATGAGAGTCAGAAAATTTGTCATCAGGATCCCTTGCATGTACTCCGGGGCTGCAGCTGGAATTTCTGCACAAATATATTGCACAACTTCTGAAGATAGGTCCTCCAGATGATGTACAGCAAGTGATACATGCTAAGGACACCAACATAAATTTACCTTTTTACACCTGAGAAGCTGACTGGTCTGAACTGCCATTACAGAAGCTGTGTAAATTAGCCTGGACTGTGTGCTATGCTGTTCTGCTTCTCCAGAGCCAAACTAGGCTGTTTAAATAAGGCTTGTGAATCTCTACACTGCCCTGCATTCATGGCTGAGACTGCACTAAGAGACATATGCCTCATTTTAAAAATTGGTGTAGGTTCCAAAACACAAGGATACTTTATGAAAATTTCTGGCTTCCTGATCTTCCTCTCCTTCTTGAACTTTATTCACTTCCCTCCCTCATCCCCAGCATTGCGCCTGAGCAAACACTCTGGTTACTTCTCCGTGGGCAGGTGAAGGTGTCTGCCCTCAATGGCAGCTCTCTGGTGAACATCAAGGAGCTATTCCTCATGTCTTGAAGTATGTGGCTGCCCTTTAGCTGTCATGCATGCATCAATATAAATTGTTTTTCCTTTCAGAGGTAAAGATGGCAAGCTTATAACCTAAGGAAAAGGGATCTAAAGCAGATAAGAGTGTAAGAGACATTACTGCAGTTCTATACTTGGAATCGGTTACGTATGTGTGTGGTCACCCAAATGATGGGTGGACTGCACTTTCCCATTACCATAATTACATTTCCTTTCATACCTAGGTTTGGGGACACATCCAGACATTGCAGAACACATCAGTAGATTTAGTGTGGCTTACTCAGTCTCCATTTATCAGACTATGTCCCAATTATGTTACATTTAGGAAACAGAATAATTTTCTGGTTATAGCACATGGAATTTGTGGCATTCTAATCCTAGTCATCCTGCTGTACGACCTTGGAGAAGTTGTTTTACTTCTCTTTGATGGTAAAAAATTAACTCATCCCATGGATGAATTTTAATACCATGCCTGGTTTAAAAAAAAAATCTGAAGCTAAAGTTAGCCTTCTAAAGACATATTTAGGGGCTAAATGGGGCAACTTGTTTCCCACAGTCCTGAGCACCCATTGACTGTCTTCCACTGAGGCCAGCTAGAGATTTGGGTTGTTCAGCAGTCTGAAACATGAAGCAAAAGAAGAGTGAAAGCAGCCACTTGTTTGTGCATGAAGAGGAGCTCAATGATGTGGTGTGGTGAGACAGGGACAGCAGTCTGTCTTTCCTGGGTGGTTGCCGCAGTGGTGGGGAGATGTGGGTGGGATTAATCTCACTAATTTTACTGTATAAAAGTGGGATGTCTGCCTTTGGCTGGTTGTTCAAGATTTCTTTAGTGGATATCTTGGTTCACTGGATCCAGAGCAGCTCTTTGTGGATAGATGAGCACCCTTGATGTGTCATTGTGACAACCTACCCAGATGGGTTATCCTCTTGAGATGCTCAGCTCTGTCCACAGAGTAAAGTGCTTCATAAATGCTTAGATGGCTTGCTTGGTATTTGCTAATTTTAAAGTCAGTGGGTGACTTACAGTGGACAGGTAAGACCAAGACTGTAGCAGAGCTACTCATAGCTGAAGAGAATGGTGAAACTTCATTGCAGGTCTGAGAAATTTGGTTGTGACAGCTATGAACAAGTGAAAGCAGGGAGAGATAGTTGAGTCTTGCAAGGAAAAGGAAATAAAAACTTGACTGCAGTCACTGAAAACCTATTCCATATTATGGCATAGTTTGTTTACACTGGAGAGCTTTGTTCTTCTGGACACTGTTTGAGGTGGAAGATTAATTTTCCCATGGGAGAAATAAGCTTTGAATAAGTCAGCTAAAATGGATTGTTCTTATGTGCACCACACATCTATAGGAGAAACAGAAGATGTTTATATGCTCCCTGAGGAGGAATCATGACAAGCAAACAATTAGCCAATTCCCCCAGATCCCTGGATTTAAAGACCCACGTAATGGCTTAATTGAGTTGAGTTGCTGAGAGTGCAGCACTGCGCTGAGATTCGTGCTGTGAAGTGCATGATTCCCAGACATCCATCAGGTTTTAAAGAATTGACTTTCCATGTTAATTGACCCAGATGTGCTTGATTTTACCTCACAATCTCTACTTCATTCAATTACCATAAAAGAGAAGGGAATGGGAAAAAAGGCCTCCATTTGTCTCATTACTATATTAAAAGGAAGCTTTCCTAAAGCAACATTTTGTAGGGCTGAACAAATTGTTCAGCTTCAACTGGAGTGGCAGTGATTAAACTTTTTTTTTAATTTACCAATTGACCGAGCACATATTTTGTAAGGACTAGAGAATATTCGTTAAGCCACTCTGCTTGGCAGAGGAAGTGTAGGCACCAGTGTCAGACGGTGTCTGACCTGTCTGACCAGGCAGGCCTGAACAGCACAGCATGAGGAGTGAGGGCTCTCATGGCTTGTTGGAGTGCTGGCCCACCTGAATGATCAATAAATGAAGAATAGATCATGGTATAACTATTTTTATCTCCAGGAAGGCAAGAAGCTAAGTTTGAGGAATAGGTTTTGCAATGTGAATTAGCAGCTCTTGTCAGCTGTACCAGGCCAGTAGGCACCTCATCTTGGCTAGCTATGGTCACCTTTTATGTGTGTGTAAATATCCCTGGAGCACACAGAGCAATTACTTGAAGACTGAGGTTCCCAGTGCATTCTGTGTGTGCAGAACACAGGGTTTTGTTCCTTGTCAGTTCACAAGACTTAATTCATTTACAAATCAAGTATCTTTGTGTGGTAGGGACTCAGGCCACCTCTCTAGCTACATTCCTGGAATACCACTGGAGGCTTTCTTTGGTAAGGAAGCTGCTCTCTACCTGGTTAATGATTTCAGGCTTTCCTCAAATAATGCCATCAAGAAGCATGTTGAGCAGCTTCTGTATAAACATATTTAAACAGGCTGTGAACCAATGATATTAGTGGAGTTCATCTGCATTTACATGGTTGTTATGGAAGCACAATTTAGCCCCTGATGCTTGTGATAAGGTGTATTTTGTACCAACCAGTCAATTTATGGATCTCTGCTCTGAAATGAAGGTATTCAAGGAGCTTACTTCTTTGCTAAGTGTTGTATGCCATATATGGTCAATCGTGGGATTTTCTGCTGCTGTTTTCTTTTTTTTTTTTTTTTTTCCTTAGGAAGGCTTCTCTCCAAACTGCTGAATCATATTGCAGCCATAGACCTGGTGATTTTTCAGAATTTGAATCATAGTTGAGTTTTCTGGATCTCAAGCTGTGAAGCCACATGTGGGCTCAGCAGTTTGGCAAGCACTGAGCACAGATTTGGCAGTATTATATTCACAGTCCAGATGCTGGATGGCTCAGCTACAGCATACATCATGTTAGAACAGAGCAACAACATGACTGAAAATTGCTGTTTACTCTTCTTAATTTAAATACCATGGTTTGTACTGTTCTCAATGATTTAGCCTGGACATTAGGAACCAGACTTCTTTAGATCTGTATCCTATGCTAGAAGAAAGTCTCACATAACAACTCCGCATGCACTAAGAGGTTTTGCTCTTGCATTTGCATTCCTCCTGTCAAGTTCCCCTGTGAGAATCTGTCCTAGTTAGGCCCACTTCTGAAGTCAGTTATTGATACATTTGGGATTAACAAAAAGTATCATTATCCTGTGGGACCAGAAATAAGAAAGTTGGGGTGGTGCCTCAGATATATAAATACAGTATGTATCACGTTTTGACTTCATTTTCTGCTTTAACCTTACTAGCTGCAGTGGTAGATGCCTTTGTAATAGTTAAATAATACAGATATTTTCTCAGTTAAAGCAGGATTCGTCTTCAAAGATGAGCTTCTTCAGACTCAATCAGTTGATCTTCCTGCATGTACTTAATTTTAAATAATGTTCTGTATTATAATGTATTTTGACCTTGCTAAAGTTTTGTGCATATGATACAAGAAACTGAGGAGAGCCTCAAAAATTTTACTCCTGTATCAATATTTCTTTAGGAGTACAATACTTATCCTGTAAAAACAACTACTCTTGTTTTGCAGGGCATTTAAAAGAAAGATCTTTGTTTAATTCTGGAAAGGAATAAGCAATGAATCACCTAGGCCAAATGACTTTCTTATGGCTGCAGAAAACACACAAAACTTGTTTTTATTTTTTTTTGAGAATGACTGTGATACACATAGTAGAAAACTGTTATTTGATTTGATCTCATTTATTTCAGATCAGTACTCAGGTTGAGACCTAGTCAGAAATGAAAATAGGGAACATGTGTAAAAAGCACTTACTGAAAGCATGAAAGTTCCTGTGAAAATGTGAATATTGAAGGTTCATCCTTTAGTCAGGACTGATGATTCCCCTGTGCCTGTTGTGCTAAAACCACACCCTGAACGCAATATATCTGACAGTTTTGTTCCCTGGCTAACCAGTTAAACTGAACAGTTTTGAAGGAAGAAGTAGCACTGGAACTGAGAAGGACTTGTGCTGGAGCAGGAGATATCACATAGGTGAGCAGGAGGCAACTTTTGTGTGCCAGTCTCAGTACTGAGAAGTTAGACAGAAAGCTCAAAAAACAGTATTGTCCCAAAAGGAAGAAGGGATCTGGGGACAGGAAGAAGGAAGAAAAAGAGCTTATTGGGGTCCATGACATGGAATAATGGTTCTGTTGTCTTGGTAAGGAAGAAGACTTTTGAAGACAAAATGAGAAGAGTGGCCTAAATATATGAAAGAACCAAAACAACTTTTTGTTTGCCTTATTTCAGCAGCTATGCTAAAGCTGGCTCCCTGGAGAAGAACATGAACTGAGCAAAGCAGAACAGGCCCTCAGAACAGAAGAAAACAGCTGGGTGGAAAAAAAGTTCTTAACACAGAATCTCATTATGGAGTTCAATGACAGCAAATGGAAGTGGTCAAATAACCTGGAAATTTTTAAACATATTTTTTTTTGCAAGAAATAGATATGTATAGTATATATTTAAATAGAAAGTAGCATGTTTTTGCACTGTTATGCATAATTTCCATTTTTCAAATACAAGGAGCTACTCTAATGCTCAATTAGAGAAGAGCAGTGTCCTGGTTGTGCTGGGATGAAATCCTAGGCCAGGCATAGTATACAGGCTGTTAGCAGTTTGGAATCAGCCAGGGCAGCTGACCTGAGTTGGCAACAATTGCATCCTGAGATATATCCCATACCATACATATAATGATAATAATAATAAAGGGGGAAATTTGTTGAGGACAGGATTGCCTCTTGCTTCCACTTCTCCTGCTCCTTGTCCTCATCTCTATCCCTGGAAAGGCTCACTTACCATTCTGCTCCCAAGGACTGCTTTCTGGTTTATTGTGATGGTTGTACATTCACTGGGCTGAGTACAACTTTGTATACTTTCTACTGGCATTGGTATTATCCTGTCTGTTTCATTAAATGTTTTTATTTCAAAATGTGGATATCCTCTCCTTTTCCTTTCCTCTTCCTTTTCCCTTCTCTGCTGTGGAGGGGTCACTGGGTGATAAAGCAACTGCTATAGTTTAGCCCTGATATGGGGCTCCACAGAGACAAAACAGAAAGGGTTTGATAGAGCTTTTGATGAACGCTTCATTATAAGAAGTGAGAGCTAAAGGAGGAACTATAAAAATTCATACCAGTGGAGGCTTTGCCTAACAGGTTCATGAAGATTCTTCAGTCTTCTAATGGGAGAAAGCTAGCTGAGATATGTAAGATCAAGTCAGAAAACTCCACCCACAGCAAGTCTGTCAAAACTATCAAAGGAGCTTTTGTGATATGTATTAATTATCATTTCTGTCCTATCCAGAAGTCCAGCAAAGAATGAATGAAATCCCTGAAGATCAGCTCCGTAGACATACACTGACTCTTCTTGACAGAAGAAGGTCTTGACAGAGATTGACTGGTATGCTGACAGTCGGAGTTTAATACTGTAAAATACAAATGTTTATAAGTTAGAGAAAAATGTGGTAATTCTACATAGATGAAATATATTCCACAAGTTTTAATAGAAAAATTGAAAAGAATCTAGAAGAAGCTTTAAAAGCAGAGGTTTTTGTTTTCTTGGGAACCAGAACAACTGTAGTGGAAGCAGATGCTTACATGGCATACAGGATTTACCACTTAAAACATCTGAAGAGCAACACATCAAAAGGCTTATTGTGTTCCTGGAAATATGAGATACACATGAAATGCTTTTAAAGTGCTTAAATTGGTCAAAGACATGATAATACTGAGTGAAAGAAATAGCTATGCTGGTTTATCTCTGCTTAGATTCTGAGCTGTTGTGTCTTAGATACTGTTAATCCTATTCTGCATTTTATTTCTCCAGCATAATATTCTTATACTAAAGATATAGGACATCTTGACTCAAGTGTTTCATAATACTCAATTCCAGCAGATTTATGTGTGTGCTTACAGACAGATGCCACCACCTTTTGTCATGTGAGAAGTGGAAGTGCTAACTGTCATTACACCCTGTGTCATTTTGTAGTGAACAGAAAAAACAATGGTGTTGTTAAAATATGGAGTTCAGAAACAACAGGAACTGGTAGCATGGTGTGTGTTGCAATTTTAAGTCTTCACACATCTGTAGTAGAATCCCCAGTAATACCCTTGCTTACATTCAGCACAGTGATGAAGGGTATTGCACCAGATGCAACACAGGAATTAGCAAGGAATTTGATTCTCTAAGTAGTAAATGTCAAGTACTAGCCAGATACTTCAATTTAAATACCTTTTGAAATGAAAGTAAAATCTCAGAATAATTTCTCACTTTTACTAAAAATTTCAAACTCTGCAGTATATATGGAAGAAAATGAGACTTAGCAAAGGGATGGAGAATTACACAGAAGCCATGAAATGGCACTTCTCTCCCTCTGAATTAACAACTGAATTAACAGAATGGTTTTGTTACCCAAATCAAGAAATATATTTGGATTTGAAATGACACAGCATTTTTTATCCTGGCAGGGAGGAGAGCTAGTACAAAGAAAAAAGGGGATAATTAAAACTCTTCAGTCCATTGTGTAATACATAAAGAAGGAAACATTTCTTAGGGCATGTATTGTATCCAGTGTTGCTATATTTACCCATATACATATGTCTTGAAAAGGAATAGGAGTTTCCTCACTGTGAGGATACAGTATAAACCAATTATTCAGCTATTTACTCCAATATACTTGGGATCCTACCCATTTTTTGGTTTAATTTTTGCTTTGTAAGAAAAAAATCTAAAGCAATTGGTCTGGGTTCCTTTCTGAAACCCCCACTTTAAATGATTTATCCCTTCCATTACCAGAACAGTAAGAGATATCTTTTTTTTTTTAGCACTTGAATCAGAGAAAACCTTAGTTGTCCCAAACCCCTAGTCACCCAGTGAGATCTTTCAAGATTCTGGTTTTGCTCTCCTTGGTGCTTGAACTCATTGGAAGAAGATTTTGTATTATGGCTCCATACATTTATACATGAATGAGAAAAGAAATCCAGAATTTACGAGTTTGCGTTCAGTGAGATCAAAGTCACTATAAGACTGAGTGGAAAAATGATGGCTAGGAAAGTAAGGAGAGGAACAAGGAAGGTTAAGAGTTGTGTGAGACAGGCATTCACTTTTCTAACACACTGAGAATGATGAGTGTATTTCCTGGATCTGTGTTCCCCCACCCACATAGCCAGAAAATAAACTTCAAAAATTGATTTCTAACCAGCATAGACTGGTTTCCAAAGAACATTATTACCTGGGATTCTCTTTTTCAAAGTACACATTCTGTCTGTACTAGACCTAAATAACTTGTCTGGCAAGCACATGATTTTCTTTTACATTGGTATTGCAAGTTTTCAAATAATTTTTTTTTCTGTACTAGTTCGGTTTCAGTAGGTCCTGCAGAAAGACAGTTGATGTCTGTTTTCCAGTATATGAATGACAAAATAACCTTTCCAAAAAAAGTGAAATATGTAACTTTCTTCTGTGTCTCTGCTAGAATACTTGGCCTAGAGAAGATGATATAACTTCAAAGGAAAATTAAATGCCTAATTATAAATCACTAACGAAAACACAGAGAGCTGTAGAAGCTATAGCTCTGCTTAGTCTTTTCATCTCCTCTTAAAAGCAGTGTTTTTCTTACAGTTTGTGATTTTTCAGTAGAAAAGAGTAGGAATTGTATCCCCTAAGTTATTTTTATGTCAGCTGGCTATCACCTTCAGTACACTGTTCATTAATTACTTTATATACTTCGGAGCAACAAATCCTTTTTTTCCAGGCAGAAGACCTGCATCTTGTACTGCTGGATCTCCTGGGAAGCTGATTTTCTGGATGGTATTTGTGAAAAGTTCTGACCCATACATATAAATGTATCAAGCAACATCACAATGAAGGGAAACAGTGGAAAATCTTTTATTGCTGTTCAGAGAACCTATTTATCTAGTGCTGACTAACATTGTTGGGCATGAGTAGTGTGGTAAGTAACACCATTGTACATGGAAGGACATCGTGATCATGCTTTCTAGGCATGGATTTATTCTAAGGCCAGGAAGCCTGTTGCCCATTTCCCCTCCCTTTTCCCTGTATCACTGCCACAGGAGAACTTGCTGCTCAGATCATGTGAGACCTGCTCTGTGCCCCTACCTAATTCCTCTTGCAGCTGCATGCAGCCTTTCATGTCTACTTCAGCTTGGAGTTGTGGGTCTGCTTGGAAGGAAATCCAGCCACGAGACACTTTAAGTAGGAGTTTGATCTTTGTCAGTGAGATCGACTCAGTTTAGACACGTACTGTTGAGAGGTCAGTTCTGGACTGGAATATGTTAAGGGCTGTCAGAACACTCTAAGTGGGAAAAGTAGACATTGCAGCCACCAAGGGTTTGATTCCAGCAGAGACTCATGTAAATGGGGATGTTTAATAGACCGTGGAGAAGTTAAAAGGAAGGATTAGACAACTGGTGGGGTCAAGTGCACTTAAGAAATCATAAATGCATAAGGTGGTGCTGTAATTAAAAATGCTCCTGCACTTACTTGGTTGGCCTTGGCATTGGAGCGATGCCTAGTACAGGCATAACTTTGGTTCCAAGGGGCTTCTGTAATTGGTTCAAAAAATATGAAAGCTTTAAAACTTATACATAGGGTTAAACTTTAAAAGACGGGGTGAGAGAATATACCCTAATTATTCTGACTCTTAACAAATTTAGCCACTCTGTACTCTGAAGTGAAAGTATTTGTGATATCTGTCTGGAAAGCAAAACTTCGCAAAAACCCTTTTAATTATTATTTTATCATGTTTAAAAGGCTATTTTAAATGGGTATTTGTATTAATATAGGACATTGATGCTAAATGTCTGAAAAAAAGCATAAAAATCTTCTGTTTTTTTTTTAAATAAAATGGGGGGTTTTATTGAAAAAAAGAAACAACTTTCCCTTGACTATTTTTACTATCTCTAGCAAACACACATAAGAGTTGTGCAACACCATTAAATGCTTAGCATAATATTTCCAATGCACACTTTGCTTGTTAAGTTAATGGAGTGTTTTCTTACACACCAGGTCAGAATCACATGATGAAATTCAGACTGATTGCTTTAGGTTTTAATGATCTTTGGTTACTTGTTTGGTATTTAGAAAGAAGATAAATCTAACATAAAAAAATATTGACCTTCTCCTTGAAAACACATTTTCAAATAACTATAAGAGTTGCTGCTCTGTGCTTTATGATGTGCTTCTTGCTGAGTTCAAGTTCAGATGTGCTTATATTTTCTAAGGGACAGGAAGTTGACAAATGCCCCTCACAGCAGTGATGGAAATGCATGAGCCTGAGGTCTGTAAATGCTGGAGAGAAAGAAGAGGCAGGAAAGGACTGCCTGCTAATAAAAGATTATTCAGAATATGATACTTATATGAACCAAAATAGCACTTCTGTTTCTCTCATATTTCTTGTATTTGGCATATAAAAATTCATCTGGGATTCTGGCTTCTTAAAAGCTCTTTTTACATGAAAAGAGACTGACCTTTCTTCCTTAAATGTGCTGGCCTCTCTAGCTCCTTACACAAATTTCAGCCATGTGGAATGGAAGAAAGTAGTTTATACTGCCACCTTAACAAAGGTTTTCAGGAAACTGAAGTTAGGATTGTATCTGGATATTATGTGGAAACCAGTGGAGCTACAACGGAGCCCATTTAGCAGAAATAAATCTGATGAAGAACCAACTTTACATTATTAAGGTTTTTTTAATACACTTTTAAAAATACCTCTTTATACTAAAAGCAAAAGTCAAGATCATTAATACAAGGACTGCCTTGGACCACAAGTGAAATGCCAAAAATAAACAGCAGGTCCTGGGAGGGATTTAGGGGGAGATGGTGGAGTTACCTTCTTGGAGTCTTTGCAGGCAGCATCCTTGGGGTTTTTTTTTTGTCCAAATATCCGTTAGTTCTAGAGAGAAAGAGAATGAGGTGAAGGTTAGATAACACTGGAAACCTCATTTACCAGATCTCAATAGTGACATTTCAGGTGCTCTCGGGTGATTTGTGAAAATCAAGAATCCTGCCTTCCTGCATGGATAATGAAGACCCATATTTCTTTGCAGTATAATATGTAGAAAGCATTTGTTCCTATTTTCTGTCCCTGAAGGGGATATGTTCTCTTTGTATCATCCACTTTGAGACTGGGCAACGCATGAAAGCAAAATAATGAGGAACTGTATTTCTGCCTGGTTCTTAGTAAGATAATAGTCTCACAGGGGATAAATGTAAGCTGCTTTGTTACTTATTTTCTTAGCATTATTTTTTGTGTTTTGCCCATTCTAAGCAGTGCAGTCAGGGAAACAGGAAACTTGCCTTTTCTCCTAAATGATTTTTCATGTCACTGAAAACACATCTCCTGTGCCTTTTCAGTCCCACAGAAAGACTTCTGAGCTTGTACAGCACCAAGCATGGCAAGGCCTTGCTCCATAATGATAATTTCAGGCAAATAAATCACAGTAGTGATTTTTTTGTGCAAAAGCAGATCCATTCTGCACCAGCGATACCCTGTTCCCTTGTGTTAGGAAGCCAACAGGTTGCTCCGTGTGCAGTGGGCATGGTTGGGGTGAGCCAGTGAAACCATCATCTGGCTGAATCCTTGGGCTGAACCACCTCCTTTCTTGCAGAGGGATGCTACCAAAGATGCCCAGCCTGGGCATTAGAGAAGGCTGGAGCAGCTAGTCTTGCCAGTGAGGCCAAACCCCCTCCTCACAAGCACTAAAGCTGCCGCTTCACCCCACACACTGCTGGAGGGTGAGTGCCAAGGGATGGTCCCACCACAGTGCCACACCACAGTACACAGTCTGTCAGTGAAAGCCAATGCACTGTGAAGACTCAAAGCAAGCATTTCAATATGGGTTAAAATGTCTGGACAATCTGCCCACTAGAAAACAGGGATTTTTTTTCCATAGTCACTTCCCAGTCTTGGATATGCAGTCTCTAGTTACTGGAGGGATTCAGAGCTGGCACAGACGGCCCCTTAAGTATTAGGCTGCCCTGTGTGCTTGGCACCAGATTCAGACAGACTTTGAGAACAGTTCAGATCTTCTGGAGAGTTGTTTTGGTTTGGTTTGGTTTTTGTTTTGAATTGGGGTTCTTTTTGGTGTTTCTTTCCATAAGAAATCAGTTCTATTTTTAGGACTTGGCCCAAATTGTTGAACCCAGCAGTCTGAGTTTTACTGTTGTTGCTTTTCCTCTCTTTGATCAAAATGAAGCGGTTCTGGCTGATCCAAGCAATGCTGCTGCTCCTCTTAAAGTTATACTCGAGGAGTGTATGTGTGTGTGGAAAGTTTCTCTCAATTTCCTGGAATAAAAGGGGTCTATGCTTCCTCCAAATCTATACTCTGTGCTTGTAAATGTCTCTATTAAGACTAGTTTTATGGAACATTGTGAAGGGAAGCTGGCTTAAAACAAGTAATTAAAGTGAATTTTATATTAGAAGCTTGTGTCCCCAGTCCCTTCTGTTTTCTTTCTTGCTGCAGCTGTATATCAGAGTATTTCAATGTATCATATTTTTCTTCAGGACACCCCACTTTTATCACTTGTGGGAAATTAAACAGTGTAACAAACCAATGATGAAAGCAGCATTGAAGCCAAGTATTGCTGTCCTCTCTCCTTTGGCTACAGTGCATATGTAGACCCTGCACACCCAAATTATCCTCAATGAAAGAGCATATTGCTTCCTTTGCATGGTGCTAAGCTTCAACTAATTAGCTGTCTTAGCTATGCTGCTTCCAGGATCCACATGATTAAGGTTAACATGGGGAGATACCCCTCTTCAACCTCTGTATAAATTGCAATTGCTCTCCCTTTATCTGAGAGCATCTGTCCTTCTGTTGCACAGGGCGTCTGATCAGTCAGGAGGGCACATGCCTGCTACTCTGGTTTGGGAGCTTTCCAAAGGAATAGGGAAGGGCAGAAACCATTTCTCCCAGTTTTGAAGGTCCGAGGTGAAGTAGCAGTCAACCACTTCCCATGTAACTGAAAATGTCAACCAGGCTGCTGTAGACTGTCCTGAGGTCTTTTTTTTTGCAAAGCATGGCTGGACACCTGTGCTTGGTGTTGTGATTTAGGCTTTTTTCCTACAGGCTGGGACTTTGGTTTGCAGCAGGGAGCACACCTTCTAGTAACTCTGGAATACAACCAATGAGCCATTGAGGACAGAGTTAAAATCTGTGCCTGTCCTCAGGGTTTCCCTGTTTGCTAGCCAGAGGAGTCTCTAAGTGCTAGTCTCAGCAGCTGCCCAGAGTGGATGTGAGTCCCTGTAACCAGTGTCTGATGGTAGGAGCCCAGCACTGAAAGGCTGGATGCTGGCTTTCTAAACACCGGCATCCCTGCAGTGCTGCCTCTGAACCTCTTTCTGGATGCAGACTTTTTGCTCTTACTAATGAGTACAGACTTAAGGCCTTCTTTCCAGGACTTAAAGGCATCTAGAAGATCACAGGCTGGTTTCTTTTAAGCACTTTGATAAAAATCATAATGAATTTCCAAACCATCTGCAACAATTTCCAAAAGCCTAGCCCCAGGTCTTAAATCCTATGTAAAAAAAAAAAAAAAGGCATTTGTACAGAGTTTAGCATTTCCTGTGTCAGAAGCATCCCAGGTTCTTTCTGCCTCTGGCTCTGCCTTCCAGAAGCTCAGAAATGTGTGAAGCTCAAAACAAATCTTGTTTTCCCTTTATTTCAATTTTGCTTTCATTGGATAGTTACAGCACTTTTTTCTTATAACAGCATGAAATTAATAGACATTCAAGAAAAGTTAATTCTGTTGTATTTGTGCTGTGGGGATTTTTTCACCCTAACTTTCCTGCCAACAATTTAACAATACAATGTTCATCTAGTAAATAAACTTGGACAATTAGAGGCTAAAAAAGTACATGTTTTAAAAGGAGCAGAGGTGTTAGCTTCAGTTTCCTAGGCAAAATCTCATACAAGTAATTACATTCTGCCTACTGCATTCCTCTGCCACTTCAATTGGATATGGTGTTCTTCCTCATTTTACACCCTACACTTTTGCATAGCATTATCAAGTACTGTTAAATATTTGTTGTCCATGATCCCAGAGGTGGTGATTAAAGTAAACCACCTATTAAGTGAAAATTGGTAGCATACTTTTGTGATATTTCCATCAAAAGCACTTGTTAGTCCAAAACTTTTAGAGTAAGACATGATTTTAACCATGACTAGATAGTACAATAACTTGTGACAGCAACACAATTAGCAATGGTTGCTTTCAAATGAGGAGTGGTTGATGGTGACTTTGGTATAGAAATACAAGAGAATCACAGTGGGACACATGTCCTGTTACCTTCAAACTCTGACCACTATTTTACAATAGAAGCTGACAAGTTTTGTTATTGTGTGAATTCAGATGTGTTTGCTGTAAGTGGAGGAAGAAAATGATCAGGACAATCCAGACCACAACAAAAATCTGGAGAAGGGAAGATGACAGCTACTCCTTTAGTGTGTTCACAGTATGTATGAGCTGTTCACAGTAGTTGAAACAGCCTGGTACATGACCACTAGCTAATTCTAGGAAACTTTTCCACTACTCCCTGATAATCAGTAATTCACAGCTCCCTGCCAGAATTAAGAGTCCATTCCTGACACCCCCCCCACCCCCATTTCAGCACATTAATTCAGTAATGGCAGAATTGGGACCTGTGAAATTAGAATGTGTTAGAATGTTAATTTTAGCTTCTTTTTCAATTTCACCATGTTACAGAAAAAAAAAAAAATCCTTAATTTGTATGATCCTTTTCCTGGTAACTATCAGCTTTTAACACATTCAATGACTGAACCAAAACCACTACTACTTGTTTCCCCTGAAATTATACCAGTTTATTTTATTTCACCCACACAGACTATTATACCCTGGTAGCTAGTTCTGTATGTCAAACGGAGGCATGCCAGAGACAGTGATCGTGTAGATGTTCTTGGGTCAAAGCTAGGGTTGTGCTGCCTTATAGGACCACTTGTTTGCCAGGTGCAGGGATGCTGAGGTCAGTGCAGATGAGGGGCACCGTCCAAAACCTGAAGTGTCCTATCTTGGTGACCAAACTGCACCACAATCCTCTTTTGGAGAAGGAGGAGAGTTTTTATGGTAAGGCAAAGGAAGGTAAGGCAAGGTAAGATCACTTTATTCCAGAGGCTATAGTTATGCAGAAATTGCTGAATATGTCAAAAATTTTCAGCCCAGATGCAGGAAATTCAGCTAAGCAAATCTAAATGTGACCCAATGCAGATGCTGTAAGACTAAAATAATAAAGTATTTGACCTTATTTTGTTTGTTTCCTGTAGCAGCTCTGAAACGCTGTGGGCTTTTGTCAGTTGAACAGTGGTGTCATGACTGAGAAGCAGTGGAAAAGCTCACATTGATTGATACTTGTTGCCTTTGATCTTGGCTTTATTCCCTTATCATTCTTCAGTTTTTTTTAATAGCTAGCTTGTTTTGTGTGATGGCCATTATGTGTCCAGATTTATGTTTCATTGATGTAAATCGTTATTGGTGCTCCATGCCAGGAAAGAAACAGCAGCAGCCATTGGTCTGCACTCCCATTACAGAGTTGGGTAAGGGAGGAAGTTCAGAGTGCCTTTGGGGTAAGGAAGGAAGAGATCCCAAATGTGAATTGTCACTTTTAGAATTTTGATGGTTTTTGACTAAAAAATATAATTGCTTTTAAATACTCAAGTCTGCATGCTACCAGATAGCTGAGAGATGGTAGATGCTTACAGATACTACAACTATTCTAATTGTTTTCCTTTCTTTTTCTTCCTTTTTTCCTGAAGGAGATGCCGGAGCTCATATTGGCCTTCTCTATACACTATAAGCTTGAGAAACCAACTTGAGCAACAATTTTTAAACACAGAACTATGAGACAGAATATTTTACTTTTCAATTAGGAAATGTTTCTTACTTTTTCTTTTTTTGCTTAATCTATTAAATTTACACATATTATCTATTATTCTGCTACTTTGAACTGAGCAGAACAAATGCTCTGCTACTTGGAACATTATCACATAATCAGATAATGCAGGAAAAATTGGAAAAAATATCATAAAGAATTTTTTTTTGTTTCCTTGAGTTGCACCATAACTCTTACACAGCAAACATTCTGGTTTTATAAAGTTGCTAAGTTTCATCTCCATGTCCCCAGTTTTTTAGAAATCCTTGAAAGATGTTTGTACTAGGGGATTTCATAAGTGCATTGCTTCACATTTGCTTCATGTCTTTTAAATCAACTATTTTTCTCATTTTTCTCAGTTGGAAGTTGTGGATTACAGGTATGTCCCATAACTACCATTGTCTCACACTTGACAAACACCTATTTGTTTTGTGGTTATTTTTGAACAAATTAGAGACACTCAGTGTACCAGGGCACTGGGTGCAACAACAATAGCTTGGTCATTATTTTGGCATCAGTGGGGCTCTGTAGGTATTTGGCCTGGACATGCTCTATTACATTGCATTCTAAGAGCTGCTGTTCCAATGACATCTTCTAGATGCACACAAATATTTCAGAAGAAGTGGTCTATCTGCATAGGCTCATGACTAACTGGGTGCAGCGATATGGCCATTGGCTCAGTGGCAATCCTGAAGCTCTGTAGTGCTGAGACTCAGCTTTCAAGAGCTCCTTTGACTGAGGTGTCATGTTACATGAGGGATGCAAGGCCAGCCCACTCTGCTCATAGGGAGGGCAGCATGGGAGGTGCTAAGCACCTTTGTTACATGGATTTCTCAAGGGAAGAGGAGTCTGCTCCTTGCTCAACAAAACTGCTGTAGGACAATACCCCAATATAATTGCACAAAGTTACTCTTGTATAGGCAGATGAAGACCATATTGTCCTTGTGGTTTGCTGAAATCTGAACTTTTCAGTCCACGTGATCCATTAGTAGATTTCTGGCTCCCCTTTGACAGCCATTTATAGACATGTCTTGTAATGGAGCCATTTTTCCAAGAAATTATTCTCCTTCAAAAATATGCCTTAGTACAACCTAAAAACCCACATGAAATGAGGTTTTATTAGAAGTCCTGACTATCAGATGAGACCTGAGAAAGTGAATTGACTTGATAATGGAATTAAGTTTTTTATCGTTTGTTTTTGGGGTTGGGTTTTTTTTTTTTTTTTAAATTGTTTACAAAATGGAGCCTGGGGGTTGGGAAGAATTAAGTTTAGAACTTATTTCCTTCATGCTCAACAGCCTCATTTACAGGAAGAATACAGCAGATCTCTTGTTTTTTGCAGCACAAGGGCTTTATACAGGTAAACATGTTGAGAATGTTGCCTGTAGTGTTTGCCCAGCTAGACCATAAAGAATTCCTGTGAGTGGGGGCAGCTAGTGTGATTGCACAGCCCTGGCAATTTCTGCTCTCCTCCTGCTTCCATCTGCCCCAGTGCCAGGAAGGGACACCGCTGGAGTCATACTATTCCTATGAAGCTGTCTAGCATATTTATTCTGAGTACAGACGCAAATGGTCTTCCATTTTGCAATTACAGAAACAAGAATATCCTGTCAAACTTTCTCACTTTCTTCCCTTCCCCACTGCCACCACTTGGTATGGCTGTAGGGAATATAAATGGAACAGGAAATTTGACCACGTCCAGGATCAATGTCATTAAAGACACGTCTTGTTTTAAAATCTAATTTTATATAACTGCTCTGTTATACAATATGCTTTTGTTTGTCGTCTTGATTTTTATCGAGGTAGTGTACATTCCCCTGGACCTTTTCACGAAGGAATGTTTATACCTGTGGGCAAGCGCTAATGGCAGTGAAAGGCTTGCATTCATGGGAACAGCATTTAGCAATTCATGGTTGCCAAGGTAAGCAGCAAAGGCATGCCCTCTGCCACTCCATTGCCTCTAAAAGAAACAGTCTCTAAGGTAACAGGCTAGCACCCCTTGAGGCCAAAAATCTTTAGCTTTTTAGACAGAAAAACACATTAAATAATACCAAGAAAAGCATTTTTTTTTGTCCGGGCATTTTTTTTTTTTTTCTTCACAACAGAAAAAGGGCTCAAAGTGTTCTATTTTTGGTTCCACAGAGGAATTTAATTCAGATGCTGCCCAGTGCATTGTGCACTCAACACCCCTTTGACAGTTTAGTTTCAGGGGCACATAGGACTAATGAGCCAAGGCATGACTGCACTTGGAAGCTGGCGTCTCCCAGGCCTGTGACTGTTGTTCAAGTGAATAGGCAATTTCCTTGATTAGCTTGGAATTTGCAGCATTATCTGGATTGTTATTGGCATAAGCCTTTTTTTCCAGGATCACAGTCAATGTGGAAGACTGAGTCACCTGAAGAAAAGGTTTGTGAAGGCAGTGCTTGCTAGATCTTTCTTGTGATGGGACAGGAGAATGGGCTTCTTTTCTTGAATTCATCTTGCTTTGAAGCCACTTGCAACTTCTTTTATCTTACTGTAGCAAAGGGTAGAAGTAGGTGAGTCATGACATTTTCCCAGTGCAAGATTTTAATTAGGAGAAGAAGCAAACAGTAAAGGGATTTTTATCTATCTATCTATCTATCTATCTATCTATCTATCTATCTATCTATCTATCTATCTATTTATTTATTTATTTAGAACTGAATTCTAACAAAATGTAAAATGCGACACCTGGACCATCTTTCTCATTATGTTGGTGCATCAGTGACCTGTGGCATGCAGAAGACAACTAGTCTTTGCCATCTGCAGGACATTCATATGACTCAAATACCTGTACAGTTTGCTAGATGTGTGGAAAAGCAAAATAATAATTTTCTGGGGCATCATTTTTCCAAATGACTCAAGCTATTTCAATTGCTTGACAACTATAAAGTGACAGTTACAGAATCATGTAATTGCATAGATTGGAATCACCTTTAAGATCATCAAGTCCAATCATCAACCTAACACTGACAACCCCCTGACTAAGCCATATCTCTGACATCACTGACAATTAATTTCTTCATTTACTGGTACTTCATGTTTTACAGACTAAAATAATTATGGAATAATTATGGACTTTCGAATGGTTCAAAGCATAATAACACAAAGAATATTAAACAAGAAAGTGAATTAGTTATGTCAACCGTCCCAGAAACATCCACAATGTAACACTTTGTTGTGATGCAAAAGATGTAAAATCAATGGCAAACCAGGAAGCATTTAGACAAACTTTTTAACTTCAACACCTTGTCATGTACACATTTTGATGCAGTGAGTATTGACACACTGTTATGGAAAATAAGTTCTGTTCTTTTGGAGACAGATATTGGCTGGGCCTCATTACATAAGAAGAAATTTGGTATTTGCTTGTTGCATGACTTATTCAAGTATTGGACGCACATTATTGACTTAAATATCACTTTGTGTAGAATGCAAACTTGTAGCTGTCAGAGTTGTGAGAATAAGGGACATCTTCTAGGGCAGAGTCTTCAGGTACCTGAGAGACAACACAACACTCTCCTATGCTGTCTCAGTTCTGGGGGTTTTGCTGGCTTGTCTGAAAATAATGGCTTTTGTGCTGTTTTGTAAGCTAATCAGTCTTGTGCCTAAGTCCAGTGGGACTGAACGTTGTAAGCAGTAGCTTAGCATGCCTAGGACATGCCCACAACACTGAATTCAGCAGTCACAGCCACTTCCAGCTGAAACATGACCAAGTTGTGAAATGAGTCTGGACAGGAAAATAAAAGCACAGTCTCCAAGTTCCAATATGCTCAGGAACATCCCTTTAGATTTGGCTGAAACACTTCAGAACATTTTATCTTGAGGGAGATATACATTATGGAAAAGTTCAAAGTGTTTCACTTTTAACTAACAGAAAATAAGTTATTGAAATATTATGTTTCAGACAACGGAAGTAACAGGGAGCTGTATTAGATTCATCTGTGAACTTGCAAGTAATAAGAACTAGGGACTGAGTTATAAAAACCAGCATTTTGAAATGCTGGCTTCAGTTTACTTCCCTGTACTTAGCATTGATATTTTTCTTGACTTCACAAAGCAAGTTAACATGAGAACTCTGTAATAATAAAATATTGTTTGATGTGTAAGCTATCATTATTAGCTGTACAGTCTAAACTTTTATTTTCTTCTTTTCCCAAAGAACCGTTATGCTATTACTGTGAAAAGACAGAACCTTGGGAAAATTAAAGTGAAAACTGATTACTCATACTTTGACAATGTGGTTTATAAAGCCTATCTTTCAACAGCTATAAAATACTTTCATTCCCATGTTAGAATGATGAAAATATGTAACTGACATTTGCTTAAAAACTCTTAAATGCAGATGGAAAAATCTATTTGTTTCATCTGACTTAATTATCATCATATTTGTCTTTCTCACCAACTTCTATTTTTTTTTAAATTTACTTTTGCAGACCCTAAGGCATAATGCATACATACATTTATATAACATTTATACCTAGTGGCTTTCTACAATGGAGTGACTACATCAGTGGACAAGGGGGAGCTATCGATGTCATCTCTCTGGGCTTCTGTAGGGCCTTTGATATGGTCCCCCACAACATCCTACTCACCAAGTTGGAGAGATATGGATTTGATGGGTGGACTGTGCAGTGGATAAGGCATTGGCTTTATGGTCGTATCCAGAGAGTAGTGGTCAATGGCTCAAATTCCATTTGGAGATTGGTGACAAGGGCTGTCCCTCAGGGGTCTGTACTGAGGATTGTTATTAATTGGAACAGGCTGCCCAGTGAAGTTTTGAAGTCACCATTCCTGGAAGTATTTAAAAGCAGTGAAGATGTGGCACTTAGTGATGTAGTTTAGTGGTGACCTCGCAGTGCTGGTAAACTTAATGGTCTTAAAGGTCTTTTCTAACCAAAACAATTACATGATTCTGTGCTTTAATGATTTTATGTAGGTGAAATTATCCACAGCTATGTGTGAAATGACTGATATCCCAGGTCATATCCTGGTTGATGATACACAGAAATCTTTTTAGCCTTACTTGTATTCTCTTTTTAGCCTCACTTGCATAGTTTAGTAATTTGTTGGGTAGAGTTGGTAATGAGATGTTTTGAAACATGGACTTCTTCCCTAGCTAAGATCAAACAGGCCTTGAGATGGTTCTTTAAGCCAGAGCATTCCTGATAACAAGGTCTCAAGACATCAAGATAAGTGCAGAAGAGGACACCAGTGTTAAGAGAAGCACCTAAAAAGTGATTTAAACTGACCTTCTTGGAGCATTCCAGGGCCTAACCATGAATGAGCTAACTCCATGGCCATGTATGGGCAAAGAAAGCACAAAGTTCAACTAGTGGATAGTGTGAGGAAGACCAAGAATGCCTGCTTAAACAGCAACTCTGTTGTTATTGAGTATTTATTTCAGAATCCTTTCCCAGGAACACCTAGACTCCCACTGTGACGAAGAGCATTAAAAAGCAAGGGGGTTTGGAAGCTCTGAAATTTTGTTTCATGAGTATATGCTTATTCACTGGCTCAAAGCATAAAATCTGCTCTAAAAAAAGTGAGTTCATTATCTAAAAGAAAAAACAAATAAATAAACTGAGTTGGAAAAATATCAACCTCAAGTGTTTGCACAGGCAGAAGGAATTATATATACTATGGTTCTTAAGATTCTTCAGGATTATTTTTTGACACTTAATCCAAAATTAATGGAAATACCTCCTGATCCTTTGGGTTCAAAGCAAAAGTCACTTTCTCTTCCTCAGAATCTACTACCTATAAAAAATCATTTTTCTTTCTAATCTTCAAAGTAAATTGCCACTGATAGACAGGTAATGCAATAATCTTCATTAACCTCATTTCCATACATATAGGATTAATAAAGTCCTTTTTTTTTTTTTTTAGACATACTTATATCTTTATACCAATGGTATAAAAGTAGTCTTATTTTTTGTGAAATACACCAGTGAGGGACTCAGCAGCCATCTTTCATTTTTTCAAACAAGGTTTGAAAAATGAATGTAATTTTACTAGAATTCATTCAATTCTGCTCTGGGATTTGAGGAAGCTGAAGTTAATGACCCAGAATCCTTAAAAATTACTTACACTTTCCACAGTGTTGTCAAAGAAGAAGAAAAATATATTCAAAAAATTTACACAAAAAATCCTGCTCCCCCAGTTTTCCACCACAGAGACACACTGAGCTAGCAAGGAGCTGTACTGAATAATTTCTCATATAACTCATGAGGTTCAACAGATTAAGTGCATGGTCCTGCACCCGGGTCAGGACAACCCTCACTATCAATACAGGCTGGGAGATGAGGTGCTGGAAAGCAGCTTTGCAGAAAAGGACTTGGTGGTGTTGGTGGATGAGAAGCTGGACATGTGCCAACAAAGTGCACTTGCAGCCAAGAAGGCCAATCACATCCTGGGCTGCATCAAAAGAAGTGTGGCCAGTAGATTGAGGGAGGTGATTCTGCCCCTCTGCTCTTCTCTGGTGAGACCTCACTCGGAATATTGTGTCCAGGAGCCCTTAATATAGGAAAGACATGGACCTGATGGAGTGGGTCCAGAGGAGGGCGACAGAGATGATCAGAGGGCTGGAACACCTCTCCTAAGAGGATAGGCTGAAGGAGCTGAGGTTGTTCAGCTTGGAGAAGAGAAAGCTCTGGGGAGACCTGCTAGTGACCTTCCAGTACCTGAAGGGTGCCTACAGGAAGGCTGGAGAGGGGCTGTTTCCAAGGGCCTGAGTGAAAGGACGAGGGGTAATGGGTTTAAATTAGACAAGAGGAGATTTAGATTGGATATCAGGAAAAAGTTCTTTACCTTGAGGGTGGTGGAACAGTGGAATAGGCTTCCCAGGGAGGTGGTTGAAGCCCCATCCCTGGAGATCTTCAAGGTGAGGTTAGACAAGGTTCTGAGAAGCCTGGTCTAGTTGAGGGTATCCCTGCTCACTGCAGGGGGGCTGGACTAGATGACTTTTGGAGGTCCCTTCTGAAAAATAAAGCAGATTATTACAAGCTCTCTAATTATCACTTGCCAGGTTTTTAAAATCCTTATCAGTAAGTATAATAATATCAGCAAGGAAAACTCTTAACCATTAAATAAGGATTTTACTTTTCTAGGCATTATCAACAAACACCTACTCCTGAATAAGTGTTTAGGCTTTACACCTTAGCTGGTGATAAATGACTTCCAAAAGTTCTATATGACTGCCTGCTTCCACTGTGCTTCCCAGTACAAGGCTGATTTACATGCCCTCCAGAAATCTCTTTTTGGGCACTATTTCTCCAAATAATTTTTGCATAAACTTCAAATGACTTTATTATGAATTGGATGCTTTGACCCAGATCAAGTGAACAGGGACAGCTGGTCTCTCTTCTAAACCTTTTGGAAACTTCCAGGAATCATAGAGATATGTGCTTAGCTGTCATTTGTATGTCCACTTGTGGCTATTTAGGAAGAATAATTGAGAGAGCTAGGGGTTAGTTAGAAATGCCAGAGGCTGTGGATCTAGCCACACCTTGGGTGTGTAACTTAGGTGCTCATCTTGAAACTCTCAGGCTCTGGAACTCTACTCATTTTCTGATACCAGAGTTCTGTACTGCCCTTTGGGATAAATCTGGTCTTGCCTGAGATGAAATCCACATGTTATTTGGGGAATAGTTTACTTCCAGAAAACTCTAGCTTGACATGTTCAGCTTTATTCAGTATAATCATGCTCTTGAGTACCATCACAGAGACTCATGCCATGCCTTATGGTGTGCATTGACATCATGCTATAAAGACGATGCTGAAGCAGGCTGAAGTGTTCCAAAAGATCACTACATAAAATAATGATGTCTTAGGGCCACAGGGGCTTCCCATGGTCTCCAGAGGAGACAGCAGGTGAGTTGCTGCACAGTGTAGCCCTGAGCATTATGGATGCATGTCACCCTGTGCTATCTGGTGTTCCCTAGGAGGAAGCCCGTAGCAATGTGGTTGTAGTTGGTGATATAAAGAGTTCCTAAAACAAGGAGGAAATAGAGGTATTTTTAAGGATTCTGAGAAGAATGAGGAAGATCTAAGGAAAATATTATTTACAATCTGTTCAGACAACAGAAGGGATGGTGGATCAACAGCACACTAGTTGGATAAAAGCAGCTTATTATGCTCCTGCCAAAATTTCACTATAATATGCCTCAACCAGGCCCCAAATAGTAATTTGCTCTACCATAATTCCTGCATTCAATTACCAATGAAATATATTCATTGCTAGTGGTTAGCATCAAGCCTTTGAAATGGTGCACTTAGTGCCCCATTTTTATATTCTTTCATCAGAAAAAGTAATAATTTAACTTTGTTTTGTAAATATTCTGACAGACTGAGGAAGGTTCTTTTTTTATTATTTTATTTTGCTGCTATTTATTTGCTTGGTTGAGTTCCTTGCAAAATTTGAGTTGAATGCAGAATCTTTTCTCCTTAAAGCAGGCTGATGTTCACTGAAGGTTCAGCCCTCCTTCTTCCTCCTCATGCCAAATCCTTGGAGAGCAGAGAGACAGAATGATTCTTCAGACCAACATAAGGTTTTGTTGCAAAGACACTGTAGCAATGATTGTGCTATTATGGAAGGAAATGAGGAATCATTTTTCTCTCTGTTGTTGAATCTTCTCTTCAGAAAAAGACCTGGAAGATGATAAATCCTGAAATCTAGACTCACCATGGCCAGCACACAGCAAAGCCTCCTCAGATTTCCATTTCCCCAACAGGTAAATGCCACCAACTATAGGAAGCAACCACTTCCAGGCCTTTGGGAGAATAGAAGATATGCTACAAATGTAACAGTCCTTTTCAATAATTTCTTCTTCCCACAAAGCTTTGACAATCCTTACTTGGCACCAGCCCATATGTACTGGGCAGTCTGGCCAGGAATATTGGCAGAAGTGTGAACCAGCACCATGTCATATACCTTCAGTCCTGTGCTCAACCTTCTAGTGGTCTGTGCAGATGCAGTGAGGTGTGGCTGTGCGTGAAAGCTCACTGCAGCAGTGTTTTCCTCTGGAGGTACAGGTGCTCCACAGCTTATGTGTCCCAGACATAAAATCTTGAAGTAATGGGAAATGGTTTTGACAGATTTGGTGGGTGCACTGACTATTTTGGTGACCTTAGCAATAGAGATGTAAGGAAGTGAAGGTTCTATTGCACATACAGAGTAAAACACATGCATTTATACTAAACTTTAAATCTGAGGTTATTAACATACACTTTGACGTTAGAGGAAGAGTAGTGCAAAACAGAGGAGCAGTATTTTCATCTAACTTCACCTTCAGTACAACAGAAGAGACACAAAGTCAAGCTTATTCTTGGTACATTCTCTTCACTTGATAGCTTGGAGGTTTTTTTAAAATTTTTATTTAT
>JAOEGS010005054.1:0-15730 GCA_025447755.1 Corythornis vintsioides | reverse complement strand
AGAAGGCATAATATAATATTTTCAGCAGCATTCTTATTTCAATTGCATACCTATATGCATCCCCCATCCCGCCCCGCACACGCCCAGCCGCGGGGCCGCCTCCCGGCATGAGGAGCTGCAAGATGGTGCGGGTGGCCAGCGTGCTGGGGCTGGTGATGCTGAGCATCGCGCTCCTCATCCTCTCCCTCATCAGCTACGTCTCGCTGAAGAAGGACAACATCTTCGGCGCACCCCGCGCCGCCGGCCCGGGGGGGCCCCGCATGTACATGTTCCACGCGGGATTCAGGTGAGGGGCGGCCCGGAACGGTTCGGAACGGTCCGGGGAGGGGGAGTCCGCCCATCCCATCCCATCCCATCCCATCCCATCCCATCCCATCCCATCCCATCCCATCCCATCCCTTCCCTTCCTACTCCCCGCTGCCTTCCGTGCGGTTCCCGGGGAGAGCCGGGCGGGCCCGGTAAGGCCCGAGCGAGCGCTCGGCGCAGCCCCGCACTCAGCCCCGGCCCCGCTCCGCGCCGCGCTCCGCCGAGGGGCCCCGGGGCCTGCGGGGAGAGGCAGCGGGAGGGCCCCTCCCCGGGGACCGCAGTACCACGGAGACCCGGCCCGGGGGAACCATTGGCGTGGTTTCCGAGCGGGGAGCAGCTCAACACCACCCTGCGCGGTACGGCCCGGTGCAGCCCGGCACGGCTCGGTACAGCCTGGCACGGCTCGGTGCATCCCGGCACGGTGCAGCTCGGCTTGGCACGGTGCAGCCCGGCACGGCCCATCACGGGCACGGCGAGTCTCGGTGCATCCTTGTGCAGCCCAGTGCCGGGCGGCACAGCCCAGAGCAGGCTGGTACCTGCCGGCATGGCCCATCGTGGGCCCGGTACAGCCCGGTGCAGCCTGGCATGGCCCATCACGGGCCCGGTGCCGCCTGGCGTAGCCCGGCGTGTCCGGGTTTGTCCCGTCGCGGTCCCGGTGCAGCCCGTCGGGGCTAGGCGCGCCGGGCGCTGTCCGCGGTGCCGATGCCACCGTCCCGGTAACGGGCTCTGTGTGTGTCTGTTCGGCTCTGTGTGTGTCTGTTCGGCTCTGTGTGTGTCTGCGTGGCTCTGCACGTTCATTTCCAGGTCCCAGTTTGCGCTGAAGTTCCTGGACCCCTCGTTTGTCCCCATCACGAACTCCCTGAGCCAGGAGCTGCAGGAGAAGCCCTCCAAGTGGACCTTCAACCGGACAGCCTTTGCCCAGCAGAGGTGAGCCCACGCATCCCCCTGCTCCCCTCACACACAGGCTGACCCCTTCCTTCCCCCCAGGACTGCAGAAAATACCACCAGGGACTGCTAAACACTCCTGAGCTCTGAGTAATCGCCAGTGGTGAGAGACAAAGGCTGAATCAGAGCGTTTACCCAGATGGTTACAGCTACCTCGGAGGAGCTGATCATCTCAGAGCAGGAACTGCAGCACACATTCTTTTACCAAACAGAATGTGACCCACTTTCCCGGGTTTCAAGTGAAATTGTCATTACTTGAAGATAAACGTCTGGGGCTTTAAAACTCCAGGCAAACTGCACTGTAACAGCCATGAAATGCCATGCTCCTGGAGGCCGATGCACACCCAGATCAACTTCCCAGCAAGCGGCAGCTCTGAGCAAGTGCAGAGCTGCTCTGCCTCCAGCCCTGCCCCTCGGCTCTGCAGCCAGGCAGCCCTTGATGCTGGAGGGCAGGACTTGGGCTTCTCTCCTCCCTTCTGGTCATTCTCCAGCGCATCAGAACCAGCGATGCCCTTCTTACCATGCCAAGTGCTGCCCACTGCCCTCAGGAGCTGTGGAGCACAGAGAGGAAATGGCACTTTGCCTGTTCCCCAGGACCTCCAAGGCTGGTGTGACAGTGGCCACCCCGCAGTATTGCCTCATTGCTGGCACCACCAGCTCATCCTTCTGAAGTCTGTCCCAGTGCCACCTCTCTGATGATTTTAGCTTATGCCTCAGGATCTGCCTTTGCACTTGTCCGTTGGCCATAACCCATAATTAGGGCACCCAGTGGGACTCCATTAACACTTGGGCATTGGAGGATGAGAGCTGGAAGAAAGGTTGTTTGTTTTCCATAAACATGGGCAAATAAAGTGGTGTGGGTTTTCTAATTTTATGCCCTGCTAGGGAAATTCCTGGGCAGAGTTGGTTTGGTTTTAAATATCCCTAATAACTCCTGTAAAAAAGCCATGGGCCTGGCTCAGATAAGACATTAAGGCATTATATTTACATAAATAAAGACAGCTACTGTCACTTGGGTTTGTGATTCAGGGCTTCTGAATGAGAACACAAAAAAAATACATGTGTTTAAAAAATAGTTCTTGTTAATTCAACTGAATATCCTGGACTGCTTCCCAGTCACCTTGTGGCAAAAGGGGTGCCCATCATTATCAAAGGTCCGTGGCACAGCAGGAGACCTGCCCACCAGGCCTGCATGCCAGCAGGGGCAGAGCCACGCTGTGCACCACCCCTCAGCAGGGTGATGGTGGGGGCTGTCCTGGTGGCTGCACTCTGGCTTACACAGGCAGTCAGCAGTTTAATCCTGATGCTGTTCCAGGAGACACGGACACATCCTTAGATGGTGTCAGGCAGGACTGCCTGATAAAGCCACGAGGAACCTGTAGGTGAGGAGCCAGCTCCATCACTCCTGCCTATTTATATTAATTTAAAAGCCATTGCGCCACGTTTTTTTCAGGAAACGACTTTATTACATTAAAGAAAAAGAAAAATGTGAGTCTAGCAGGAAAGCAAATCTCTAGCTCAGAGAAAGGGGAGCTGTAACTCCACGTGCCCTTTTCTTTTTCTGCTTTATTTCAGGCAGGAAATCCTTCAGCACGTCGACGTCATCAAGAATTTTTCTTTGACCAAGAGCAGCGTTCGGATCGGACAGCTGATGCATTACGATTATTCCAGCCATAAGTATGTTTTCTCCATCAGCAATAACTTCAGGTCTCTTCTTCCCGACGTGTCACCCATCCTCAACAAGCATTACAACATTTGTGCCGTGGTTGGCAACAGTGGGATCCTGACCGGGAGTCAGTGTGGGCAAGAAATAGATAAATCCGATTTTGTTTTCCGCTGCAATTTTGCTCCAACCGAGGCTTTCCAGAAGGATGTGGGGAGGAAAACCAACCTCACGACCTTCAACCCCAGCATCCTCGAGAAGTATTACAACAACCTTCTGACCATTCAGGATCGCAACAACTTCTTTTTAAGTCTGAAAAAGCTGGATGGGGCCATCCTTTGGATCCCTGCTTTCTTCTTCCACACGTCGGCAACGGTCACGAGAACGCTGGTTGATTTCTTTGTGGAACACAGAGGGCAACTCAAGGTCCAGTTGGCTTGGCCAGGAAATATAATGCAGCACGTCAACAGGTGTGTATTTCTGCCTTGGGTGTAAAAATGCCTTGCTCTGTACAAATACAGCTCTAGTTAATTTTCTGTTCATGCCTGATCTGGTTGCCACTGGCTGGAAAGACCCAATGCCACTTTAGAGCAAATGCTTCAGGCATATTTCAGGTATTTTTTTTACAGGTGTATGTGGGAAAAACTTGTTTGCTGTGAGGGTGTTGGTGTCTGGCCCAGGCTGCTCAGAGAGGCTGTGGGGTCTCTTCCTCTGGAGAGATCCCAAACCCATCTGGACACTGGGTGGAGACACTGGGATCCTGGGCCCCCTGCTCTGGGTGATCCTGTTGGAGCAGCAGGGTGGCACCAGCTCATCCCCAGAGCTCCCTTCCCACCCCTGCCATGCTGGAGTTCTCTGTGATTCTGTGAAAACAACCTCAGCAGCACCCTGACCATCAGATTGATGCTCCAGTCCCTTCATCATCTTCATATCCTCCTCTGGACTCTCTCTAGTAGCTGCTGAACTGGGGAGCCCAGAACTGGGCACAACACTCCAGAGGTGGCCTCACTAGGTCAGAGCAGAGGGAGAGGAGAACCTCCCTCATGATGATGGCCACACTCTTCTCCATGCACCCCCTTCTTAATTGCACTTCCAGTCACTACAGGCTGAGCTGCAGAGCAGGCTGTGCCTCGCTCAGACAATCAGCACTGATGATCTTCAGGATGTGATGGGTTTTTTTCTTGCAGCAAACCCGTGGTATGATTTCCAGCCCAGACTAAGCTGCCTTTGTTTTTCCCACAGATACTGGAAGAACAAGCACTTGTCACCGAAGCGGCTTAGCACAGGTATTCTCATGTATACCCTCGCCTCTGCCATATGTGAGGAGATCCACCTGTATGGATTCTGGCCCTTTGGGTTCGACCCCAACACGAGGGAGGACCTCCCCTACCACTACTATGATAAGAAGGGAACAAAGTTCACGACCAAGTGGCAGGAGTCCCACCAGCTGCCTGCAGAGTTCCAGCTGCTCTACAGGATGCACGGTGAAGGACTGGCCAAACTCACCTTGTCGCATTGTGCCTAAGAAACAAAATCTTGAAGTGCCAAATGATTGTCTAAAAAGTGCCCAAATCCCAATTAAACATTCTTCAGATTATAATTCAAAAAAAAAAAAAAAAGAAAAAGAAAAAGAAAAAAAAACAAAAAAAGAAAAAAAACAAACTAAAAAACCCACAAAACAAACCCCACCCTACAATCTTTTCCATAATATAAAGATGCTTTTTAGTCACCCTTGTCACTGCTCATCAAAGGGTTTAAGCACATTTAGCAGGGCAGAAGCATTTAGCAAGTTCTGTGGATGCTATTCATGCAGCAGCAGAGTTGAACTTTTTTGCATTTATAGATATGCCACAAAGTATGTTTTAAGGTATTTTCATATTTCAGCATTCTGCTAAATGCCCAAAATCTCTTTAATTTTATTGTTCCTTCCTGATTAGTACTAGAAATGCTAATTTTAAACTGTTTTGCTTCTTCTGTATACGTTGCTATTGATAGCTCAGTGTACATATATTGCCTTGGCCCATCGGGAAAGCCACTCAGAATTCCAGGGTCATCATTACTTGCAGGGTGGATCCTGATTTCCACCACTTGCATATTTTCATACTGAGTAAATTTTACATTTTGTAAAGAATTACCTGAAGAAGAGGGTCAGAATATGGCTGGTACCTTAGCTGGGAATACTTTGGTGGTTTAATTCAATTTGGGCCAAATCCTGGTCTGAATTGGACAGGCTGAAACCTGCCCATTCCCATCCAGGTGGTACCATTTGGTCTTCTGATTTTAAAGTGAAAACATTGCAATTAATGGAATTGGGTTTCTCTGGAGACGTGTTGGGTGAGAAGAGCCCCAAACCCTGGTGTGGGCTCTGTGCCCACCCTTCTACTACAGGGGGTCCCTTGGGAGGACAATCCCCTCAATGGGGAGCACAGGGGCTCCTGCTTGTCCCTTTGCACCTTTCCCATTCCCCTCTCCCCGTGGGCACAGCCCCGTTGTGGGCTGCACCCCACAGTGCTGGGGGCAAGGAGCCAGCTGGGCATGGTGCCCACTCCAGTGGGCTCTGCCAGGTGGGACTCACCGTGGTGAGGCCCCATATTTCCTCCTGCACACCTGCAAGTGTGGGGTCTTTCTGTGTTTCAGCCCATCCCACCCACAGTGCCGTCCATCCCGTGGTGGTGGTGGGGTGCAGGGAGCAGCCACAGCCCAACTAACAGTGACAGGCACTGACTGGACAGGCAGTGACAGGAGCCAGGCAGTGGGAGCTCCTTAGAGGGAGCTGAGTGGAGGGAGGAGGAATTAGTTACCAGCTTTCCCTGTTTCTGTCTCTAAATCTACAGTCAGACAACTAGATCAGTGGCCCCGTTTTTGGGTTGCCAGCAGCTGTCCACAGACACGGCCTCCTCTGGGAACTGGGCTATTTGCTGAGAGGACAAACCATGGGGTCACTTATGGTTTGAAATCGTTGGCCATTATGTCTCAGGATAAAGGAGCCTGTAAAATAACTGGATTTCTTAAGCTTACAAGTATTTTAACGTTTTTATACTATTCTGTATGACGCTGAGAACAGACTACACACTGAAAGAAGATGCAAAATCCCATTTAAAATCATACTTTTAAATGGAACTTTTTATTTTTTCTCAGCCTCTTTACCTACGAGCAGAAATAGGAGGTGAGGAAGGAGATCTTGAGTACAATGCCAAACCTGAGCATCCCTGAGCATCTCCCAGTGCCTGCTGTGGCACTGCAGCTCCACCACCCCCACTTTGCCCCACTTTGCCCCGGGTGGAGAAGCAGCTTTCCCAGTTTAATGATCCCATGTCTTCTGGCTTTTGCTTTTCCAAAGCTGTCTGGGGCGCTCTGGGTGGGTTCAGGGCTCCCTTGTGCCATAGCTCTGCCCTTCCAGGCTGCCAAACCAATATCCCTGGGGGCTGCCCATGCTCCACGCTGCCAGGGGCCCTGGCTGTCTGTGCTGCCGTGTCGGTCCCGCGCTCATCACAGCAGAGTACAACCTCTAGCAACTGTTGTTATGAAGACATAGTTGTGCAGTGATGGTGGTTGTCTCATGCCATATGGTGCCATAGGAGTCGATATGTTCTTGATATTATCCCGTTATTCTTTGTGTCGTACGGGCCAGGGAGTGGAGTCAGGCTGTGCTGGGCACAGCCCCCCACAGAGCACAAGGACAGGCTGTCCCCTCATCCACAGTGGAAGGACCGAGTGCCCCCCGAGCCCTGTGAGAGCTACTGGTGTGTCAGGGAGTTGTGGGGAGGCACCAGTGCCAACCAAGTCCTGCTGGAGCACACAGCTTGGTTTTTCCCCAAACCAGAAAATAAGGAATTGAGCAGGGAAGGATGAGTTCTGCACGAGTTGTTAAGGAGCTACAATAGCTATTTGCACTACTGTTGAGCTGTACAGCAGGTGCACGCTCGCTCAGGCAGGCAGGTCACTTTGCTGGTCATGGAGGTGCACAGGGAAGGTTGTCCAGTGGCCAGGAGCCTGCTTGGCAAGGAGCCCACCGGGGCAGAAGGGTCATCTCAAACCCCGAGTGGTTTGAGATGACGTCTGGTGGCTTGTGGTTAATGCCAGATACTTTAATTAAGAGGCATTTTATCAATTTAATGTAGGAAGCAGTCATTTTTAATCAGCAGCTGAAAGAAGTGTGAATTATTACCATTGTATTGGCCTGTGTGTGTCTGGAGGCCAACGTGCTCTGCACAGGTTTCAGCTGCTGGCTCCATGGGAAATTGCACCAGAGGGTCTTGCTTGGCTGCTGCACAGCATGTACATGACACAACTACTTTAAACTAGATGTAGTCGAAAGTAAACAGCCCAAACAAATGTATTTCCATCCGTGCACCACATGTATCTCCAGCAGGCTCTTTTTGCTATGGGGATGCAAAATGGTTCATGTCACATCTGCCCTGGCAGCTCCACACACCTCCTGCCCTGACAGCAGCAGGGCTGTGGTGGGACACAAGCACTGCCAAGGCTGCTGGCTGTCAGGCCAGTGTGGCAACAGATGAGCCTGCCCTGGAACTGCATAGTGGAACTGGGATGGGACGGTCTGCAGAGGCAAACTGGCCACTGGTCAGGCTCTTCTCCCAAGGAGCAAGTGTCAGGACAAGAGGAAACAGCCTCAATTTGCTCTAGGGGAGGTTTAGGTTGGAGCTGTGGGACAATTTCCTCCTCTCCAGGTCTGTCAAGACCTGGTCCAGGCCGCCCCAGGGTGATGGTGGAGTCACTATTATCCTGCCACTCCCTGAGAGCTGTGTAGGAGGAGGTGTCAGTCCTGCCTGAGGGCCTTTGTTGGTGCTTCCGAGCAGTACTCCCCACTCAAACTCTGCTTTAGAGCAGCTGAGAGACAAGAGGAAAGGTGAAAATTACAAATTGAAATCAAAACCCTAAATTGCCCTTGGGGTAGTTTTTTAATTTTTCATCTTTTTTTTTTTTTAACTTTTATTTCCCATGTGGGGAAATTGCCCACGGTAGAATTCCTGTCTCCCCACAGCTCTCCCCTCAGCCTGTTCTCACGGCTGTGCTCAGCCTGGAGAGCACCCCAGGTCCCCCAGGCTGTGCAGGGGAGCAGCACAGAAAGGGGGTTTAATGTTCACTACCCTCCTTTGCCCTGGTTGGATTGGAGCAAGTGGAGCATCTCTCTGCTTCATCCCTCTGGCAGCAAAGCCCCCTCGTAATGTTGGGCAGCAGACCCCACTGGGGAGGCTTTGGGGGGAGTCCCAGTGCTCCACACCCCCCTCCTGACCCCCGTGGGTCCCAGGGACGGCCCTGGCAGCATGGTTGGAACCTTCCAGAGGCACAAAGAGGCACAGAGCATGGAGAAGGAAGCACGAAAACGACTGCAAATATTCGGAAATGGGAATACAGAAAAATTATTGACAGAGCGCCATATTATATCATTGATTTTTAAGCAAAACTCCCCATCGATTTTTCAGAACCACATTGAACATTTCAGAATCATTGATTTTAATGGGGAGTTCTGCCCCAAAATCAATGGTGCAATACAGCCCAAAGTAAATTGCTTCTTAGTATCAATATTTTTCGTCCCAGCTCTTTCAATGTGGAAAAACCACCTTAAAATGTGCATCTTTTGTTTTCACCTGGTTTTGTAGATGCTCTTTGAAATCTGCTTTTGTAGACAGACCAGAGGGGAAGGGCAGCTTGTGCTGACTGGTGGGACCAACCACGGTCTGGGGCGGGCTTTGCTCCTCCAGGCAGAGAAGGACCTTCCTGATGCCTGATGGTCAGACTGGCCTCTTGCCCAAACACCCATTTTCAGGCTTGTTTTCTTGTAGGACTCCACTGTGCCCTCCAGACTGGCAAAGTAGGGTGACCCCTCAGTGTTTGCACTGATGGGTCTGGGCTTGGCATCCTCTCCTCACTGCACTGGGCTTACAGCATGTGGAATTCTGGTTTTCTACAAAACCAGGTGTCCCTTTGAGCTGGAGGAGATCAGTGCTGGGTGGTGGGGAGAAGACCTCAGTGCTGGCTGACTCAGAGATGCCCTCAGAGAAGGTCCAGGGTCGGCCACTTGCAGGGGGCTGCCGCACTTTGAGAGGAAGGTGATAGATGGGGGTGGGCTCTGATGGCAAGCTGAGGACTGAAGGGAGCCCAGGAGGTGGCAGCTGAGGAGGAGAGGCTCTCTGGGTCTGCCTCTCATTGGCAGAAAATGCCTTTCTGTTAAAGAAAGCAAGTGTGGCTCCCGGGGGTGGGGAGGTGCTGCTGCCTCCCGCCCTGCTCCCGACAGCAAATGGTTCCTCTGTTTGCTATCACCTCGGCCAGACTCTTCCTTCCCTTCTGGTTGGCCCTAAACCTTCCTGCCTGTACCTACCTAAAGGAATTCCTGATGGTTCAGGGAAAACACTCGCTGTCATTACTGACTGTCTAGACAAGCAAATATAGCTACAGGAAAGTATGCGTAATGCGGCGCGATCAATAGCTGTAAGTACAAAACATTTGCGTTGACAAAATCAAGAGAAGTCCTTCTGACCAGGTCCAGGGGAAGAGTCTGGCAGGACACAGACCCCACCAGACCCTGGGCTGCCAGGACAGTGTCCCCTGGGCTGCAGGCAGCCAGAGGCGAGCAGAGGCCCCATCCTGCCCCACGCTGCCGGGATGGGTGCTGAGGACCCGCAGCAGGGGTGGGCGCAGCGTGGAGCTGGGCGCTAGGGTCAGCGTGAAGAGGGGGGTGTACATATGAGTGGGAATACATGTGTTACCTTCTCTCCTTTTCTACATTTTGGGTTTGCTTTTTTGTTGCTTGCATCTTTTCAGTGAATGGTAGCAAGGTACATTAAAACAAAAAGTCATTTTGGCTACTGGTTTTAATCGTGGAGTATACCAAAAAGCAAGCGTTTGTGATATAAAACTAACTGTGAATGGAGGTTGCAAAAAAACAGATTGTTGAGAAAAAAAGAAAAAAAGCAGGTTTTCTGTAAATGACAGTGTCTTTATTCTACTGGCTATAAAGTTCAATGCCTGATGGAGTTGTTTTCGATAAAAAAAAAAAGATAAATATAAAAAAAAAAAAAAGAATTGCCATAATTGTAATAAAGGATTCGTTATTTAATGGCCATACTAAATGCATTGTTTATTTTTCAATGGCTGATGTTCATAAGGGGCCAGGGCACAGCCTCAGGTGAGCAGCGGTGCGAAGGACTTTGTGAGCAAAGCCGGTGTTCAGCCCGGCTCCCGTGGAGACCTGCAGGGGACTGGTGGGACTGGTGGGACTGGTGGGACTGGTGTGCCCGTGGCTGCAGCCTGCACAGCGCACAGTGCCTGTCCACACATGGGCAAGCCAGGCCTTGATCCCTCTCTGCCCGCAGCACCGCGGCCTCGTCGTGAGCATCGCCCGTGGAGAGCACCGCGGCGGCTCCCCGGGGCTCTCTGGTGTGAATGTGCCTGCAGCAGCATTGACTCGTGTGCCAAAACACAGTGTTGAATGCATTGTTTTTAAATAAACTTGTTTTCTTGTGCATTGAGTGTCTGTGGAGCTCGGCCGCGGCCACCTCTTCCTTCTCCTTCTTTCCCGAGCCGCTTGTGCCGGCGACGTCGATGGGTCGCTCGCCACGCGGGACCCCGCGGGGACCAGCCCTGGATGGGTCTGTCCACACCGGCCTCACCGTTTCCCAACACTTCCCACAAACCAAACAAGCTGGGGCCCTCCTGCTCCCAAGATAAATATTGCAAACTGGATCCAGTTTTAATCTTTAACCGTGGCCCTCGCCAGCCAAGTGTGCCATCAGCCATGGCCGGGACAGCCCCGCGGCTCCTCTTGCATGTCCACGGGGGAAATGGGGTAGAAACCCCTGAATGAGCAACAACCCACCCACTGCCCCGGCCCCCATCTCCACTCGACACCTCCCAGCTGCCCACACTGTGCCACGTTACAGTACTGCACTCCCCATCCTTGAAAGAGCTGCTCTTGCTGGGGACTGGGGGCACTGGGGCTGGTGGCTGCTTGGGGATCCTTGAGAAAGAGCACAAGTAACACTCAAGCCGGGATTGATTGCTCCATAATCCAGTTTCTGGTGTAGTGATGGGAGAGAAGCAATCCTTTCCTTCATCCCACCACCAGTAAGCCTCAGAAGGCTCCCCAGAGCCTCTGCCCATTGGTGCCAGGGGTGGAGGGTGCCAGCAGTGGAGGCAAGCACCTCAAACAGGGTCTTGCTTCCCCCCAGTAGCCTCAGAGACATTTTTCCTGTTATGTTTGCACTGGTAAAGCTGGATTCAGCTTCCTCGGGACTGTCTTACCCTCTAAACTGTCCCCTGAAAAACTCTGGGGAAAAAATCCCATGTTGCCCAAATTGTCCTGTGTCCAGCGGCGCTGCCGTCCCTGGGATGCTGGAGCCAGCCCCTCTGCAGAGAGGAAAGGGCTTGCGACAGCAATTTCACAATCCCAAAGGAAAACACTTGCAGTATTTGTTTAAAAACAAGTGAAAATGATGTGTGCTGTCCCTGGCCAGCTCGTGCCAGCTATTTGAGGGGAAAGCTCTCCCGTGCCCATGCCACGTCCTGCACCCACACGAGCTGGGCTGCACAGGGCTGCAGGCACAGGCGGGAATCCCTCGACTCACCCTGCTCTGTGAGGTTTGGGCCAGGCCCTTCTCTTCCCTTCTGGGGGTGGGTGCTGGAGGAAACTGTGGGGTCGAAGCCCTGGTGAACAAAAGAGGAATTAAAATTCAAATACCCACGGCCAAATAAAGAAGGATGCCAAGCAAGGAAACCCGTGGTGAATGTGACCAGGCTGGCTCCACTCCATCCCACTGGCCCTGGGCACCACACCGCTGTCTGAGCAGCACCCAGCAGCATCTCGGGGAGTCCCAGCTGCAGGCAGGGAGAGGGAGGAAAGCTAACAAAGGAGCCTCCCTCCCCCCAGAGCAGAGGGAAAGCCTCTGGCAAGGGCAGCCATGCAGGCAGGGAACGCCGCTTCCCGCTGGGCAGCCAAAGCTCGTTAGGCTGGAAGCAGCGAGCGGCCGCCCTGGCTCTCTGGCACTGCTCCTGCCAGCCGTGCCCGTGTGGGCTGCCAGCCAGCGAGTGTCCTGGCACCACAAGGAAGGTTTGGAGGGGGCCTCGGGGAGCCCACCAAAGCAGACGGTGCCCACGGGGCAGAAGGGCAGAGTTGTCCCTCACGCTGTCCCCAGCCCTGGGTTCCCAGGCGCCCACCGAGCCCCCCAGCAGTGGCTGTGCAGGCAGAGCAGGTGGCACCCAGCGTGCCCACCCTGCTGGTTTCAACTGCGCCGTGCCCTGGTATTTATGCATCCATCGATGGGTTGGTCGCCAGGAAGATTTTGACATGGATTTGGCAAGGCAGCAAAAGGAGACAGTACCATGTGCGATGCCACATCATCACAGAGTGCCAGGAATCAGGCGCAGGTTTAAAAAGGAAAGGTCAAAGTCGGGCATCACCTCCCGAATTTTGAAAATACCATTTTGTCTGGAAAAAAAAAAAAAAAACCAACTAAAAAAATCAATTTGTCATCTCTCCTCTGTAAAGTCAAAGAGAGCACTGTGGATCGACACGATGGTCCTCAGAGGCGCTGGTAGGTGCCCCTTCCACCCACAGCAGCTTGGCTCCTGCTGCGGGACACCACGCACCCACCAGGGAACTTCTTCTCATGGCCACTGGCACAGGCCCCAGAGCCAAGGACCACCCCAACTGACCCAAAGGGAGACTGGGGATATACTGTGGGAGCTGGATGTGGAGCTGCTGAAAGGAAAGGGGATCAATACACAGGCAAGCAAAGCAGCGCAGTTCTTTTTTTGTTGCAACAAAAAGTTGTTTATTTCATTTAAGGTATTGAACATGTTAGAAGAGCTTTGAATTTTAGCTCCATAGGGTTTGCAACGTATGGCTTCTCTGAATTTGTAGGTAATGGTTCCCACTCTTTTAGAGAGTACTGGGAGTTCCCAGGAATGGCAGGAGGGGATGGAACCGAGCACCTGAAAAAGCACGACCTGCCACCAGCTCATGTGAGGTGGTGTGAGCAGGGCTTGGGCTGCCTGACTCCAAAGGTACCTTCTACTTCAGCTCTGCTGGGAAAGGGGAAATGGAAGGAAGAGGAAGAGGAAAAATAGGAGAAGGAGGAGAAGGACACCAGCACATCTGCAGCATCTGGCTGCCA
Organism: Corythornis vintsioides; assembly: GCA_025447755.1. Classification (NCBI taxonomy): domain Eukaryota; kingdom Metazoa; phylum Chordata; class Aves; order Coraciiformes; family Alcedinidae; genus Corythornis; species Corythornis vintsioides. The sequence goes on along the minus strand of JAOEGS010005054.1, from coordinate 2,680 downwards.
CTGGGCTCTGCCCACCCACTGCCCTCCCCACCTGCCTACCTCCATCCCCAGGGGGCCACACTTGCCTCTCTTTTCCCCAGATCAACTGCAACTTTTGCCTTCCTTTAGGAAGGACAAAAAGATTTCACGCATAACTTGCCCTGGACAAAGGCACCTCATGCCAAGCTTTTTCTTCTTCCTTCCTTTCTTCTTCTCCACCACGGGCTGACAACAGCAGGGGTAGCTGGGGTGGGGGAGCTCCACTTTATACCCACTTGGCTAGTGACAAAAAGCAGTTTGGAAAATGGAAATGATTGGAAAAATGGATCGCTGGCCTTTGGGATCCAAAGTGGCAATTGGCAGGGAAACTGAATGCTGTGATACACAATTTATTCGTGAGGAGACTCGGGGTGCCCTGCAGAGGGGTCTGGTAACACACTGTCTTATCACAGGAGAATATACAGCCATTTTTGGACTGGACTTAGCCATTTTCACTCACTAGCTGCATTTCCTCACCAGCCCCACAGTATTTCTGCATGTGCCAAAGCAGAGGGATGTCCAGAGCCCATGCCTACCCATACCCAGGCCCAGGCAGGCTGGTGTGGGCACTCTGCCCACGACACCCTGCCCTCTCCACCACAGCACCTCTGCACACCTCTCACCCTTGGCCCTTTATCAGAATTTTTCTCCACAGTGCCCAACCCAGGCTGAACTCCCACGATCAAAAAGGTGACATTTCTCTCCCATCTTCCCCCAGTTTGTTACCAGACAGGCGGGGGGGGTGGGACCTTCACCAACACAGAGATGGTTATCAGGCCGAGATAAGGATGACATGCACCGCAGGTCTCCACGTTACTGATTAAAGTGGAAAGGGAAGGAGGGGGTGGGCAGCAGGAACCACACTGCTGGGAACAGCTGCATGGCCTGGCACAGCACCACACAGCACAGTGTGGCACAACTTGGCACAGCAGGCACATGCCTGCATGACACAGCCCAGCACCGTCGGGCACAGCATGGCACAGCATGATAGAGCCTGGCACAGAACAGCCTGGGATTGGCACAGGGACAGCATTTGACAGGATTGGGCAGGACAGCAGTGGAGTCCCCCAGCATGGCACCACAGCAGGGGACAGGGCACTCAGGGGTCTTCAGAACTGTGAGGTGGGCACAGCTTGGAGTGAATCCAGATGCCAGTGACACACTGGATCAGCACAGGCAATGGTCCTGCTGCTGCCACACAGCAGATGGTTTTGGCAAGGACAATGCAGAACGATAGAATCATTTAGGTTGCAAAAGACCTTTAAGATCACCGAGTGCCAACCATTAACCCAATGCTGCCAAGTCCACCACATCATCTAGAGCAGGTTGCTCAGAACTCTGGCCAACCTCACCTGGAATGGTTCACCTCTCTGGGCAGCCTGAGCCAGGGTCCCACCACGTTTAGAAGAAATAAATAAAAAAAAAAAAAGTCTTCCTCCTCTCCAGTCTAAATCCCCCTCTTTTCATTTCAAACCATCACTCCTTGTCCTGTCCCAACAGGCCCTTCTCAATACTCTGTCCCCATCTTTCTGCCAGGCCCCTTCAAGTGCTGAAAGGCCCCCAGAAGGTCTCCCTTGAGCCTCCAGCTGTCCCAGTCTATCCCAGCAGAGGGTTCCAGCCTTCCCAGCATTGCTGGGGCTGCCCCAGCAGGTCCCTGGCTCTGCTGCGCTGAGGCCTCCAGAGCTGGACCCAACCCTGCAGGGGGGTCTCCCCAGAGCCCTGGCAGCAGAGGGGCAGGATCCCCTCCCTCGTTGGTGGCCGTACCCGCTCATTTACAGTCGTGTGTTCCTGACACATTTTCTCACGCTGCGTATTTCACGCAGGCAGAACCGCAGGCGAACACGCTGCCGTGGTTTCAAACAGCAAACCGGAGAGTGCCCGTGCCGTTCAGGCTGGCCCGGGTGGGACCCTCGGGGCTGCGGGCGCGGCTTACACCGCTCACGGCGCTCCTCCGGGGACAGCTGGGGGATCCGGGACCCGCTACCGCCCGGGGCTCCGCCGCGCTCTGGGGGCAACCCCGTCACCGGCACCGACGGGCCGGACGGGATTGCTCCCTGCCGGGACTTAGTGCTTCCCCGTTAGGGGCCGGTTCTGCGGGGACTCGGGAGGCTGAAGGGACCGGGGGAGACGCGAGGACCGTCAGTGGGGGCCGAGGCGCAGGAGGGGAACGCGGGGACCCCGAGGCGGGTCACAGGAAGCCGAGCACCGGCGGGGACTGACGGGATCTCGGGAGTCCGTGGGGAGACACAGGACCAGAGGGAACCGAGGAGCCCAAGGAGGGTCACAAGCACTGAAACATCGGAGGAGACCGTGAATCTCGGTATGGCTCACGGGGACCAGAGAAACCCTGGCGCTGAGGGGCCGCGCCGACCCCGGGAGGGAGCCGAGCCGTCGCCGAGCTACCCGGGCGACGCATCCCGGTGCTGAGAGGCCCCGTCCGCTCCCGCATCCCCGTCCGCGACTCCCCCTCCCCGCTGCCGTTACAAAGGGGCCGCGGCACCTTTAAGGGCCGGCGGTTCCCGCCCCGTCCGGCGCCGCCCGCCATTGGCGCAGGCCCGTCCCCGCGGGCGCGGCCAGGCGGAGCGCGGCGCGCCCTGGACAGCTCCCGCCGGCCGCAGACGGCGGCGGCGGCGGCGAGGCGAGGACATGGCGCGGGGCCGGC
>JAOEGS010005053.1:0-11470 GCA_025447755.1 Corythornis vintsioides | reverse complement strand
GGCAGGGGGGTTGGACTAGATGATCTTCTAGGTCCCTTCCAACCCCTAATATCTATGAATCAATGCCGCAAAAATATCAGATTAAATGTGTTTTCAACTGAGAGGCAGAAATGTACTGTTTCAGGACATCACCACATGTTGCCTGGTGATGATAGTCTGAGAGACCTTCAGGCCAGAGTTAAAAACTGATCAGAGGTACTGATTACTCAAACCACCACCACCAGCCCAAAAAACAACCCAACCCCCTTTGCCCAGCACCTCAGTTTTAAGAGAATGCATTAAACAACCCAAAAACTTGCAGTGATGCCCTAGACTCAGCTCATGTAAATTACTGGGGCTCCACTGACTGCAGTTAGGCTCTGTCTCTCTGTTGAGATAAGCTGCATACTGCTTATCTGCCATTAGACATATGGCAAGAGAAGACAGGAGGACAACTTGTCCAGACTGCAGAGTGCATTGTAAACATCTCGTGTAATGAGAACAAAACAGGGTGCCAAGGATGTGAAGAAAATAGGACTCAACACAGCGATGCTTGTGCAGAACCAGAACCCAAAGCACTACCAAGCAGAGGGGCTGCTCAGAGCAAGCACTTTCTCCCAGGCATCCTGAGGCTCATAAAAGCAAAGTAAGGATGGCCTGGGAAAGAGCTATCATTAAAAGATAAGGAATGTGAGAAATGCATCTTTTTTCTGTCAAAACAAATCAACTGGATGCTCAGCTCTGAGCTAAAGCCTATCCAGCCTGTGTGCTGCACTGCCCAGTGTTTTGGCCATATACATGTATTTATGGAATATTACCATGGACTGATGCCTGTGCTCATTTGACAAAAGCTGCAGCCACTAGAAAACATCATTAGAAGAGCATCATACACAGATTTTCTGACACCCTGCCTGCCAGAACATTTCCACATTACAGATGTCCCCTTTTCAATTTACAGAAAAAACAGTTCAACAAAACATAGCAGAGAGGAAAAAAAGAGTAAAGTAAGCTCATAGCTTACTCCTTTCACTGCAAAGGGAAGCCAGTGGGGAACTCCTGCAGCAAGTTCTCAACAGACTATGATTTACATTTAAATTTTCTACTTAAGAACAGTAGTATCCAGTCCTTCAAACCTCTCTTTTCTCTTAAACCTCTAGGAGCATTTATAAATATTCTCTACCTTTCTCTTTCCAGCAACTGGAAGAGGAGCTTGAAAGATACTTTCTGCTTACAACATCCATCACTGCAGTCACAAAAAAAACCCCAAACCCACAGATGAATATTTGTCTGGAGCAAGAAGTACTCCAGATTCCAATCTGGTATCTTAGTAATATTCAAGACATGGTCTATCATGGCTTAAGACTTCTAAGGCACATTATTTTAGTATAACCCTAGAACTATAAAAATGTTGTTTCCTGCAGGACAGAAGGTAGCAAACAACTAGCTCAAAGACAGCCACAGCACACTGCACCCTGTACAGGAGCATGTAGATGCTATCTGGGAGCACCTGTGGAATAATCCCTCATCTTAAGCAATGAGAACCTAATCATTCCTTAAAGAGCAGTGCACAGGGTGAATTTCAGTAGCTCCATGGAATGTTAGTATCAGGTAAGAACCTTGCTCGATGAAAAGTGACGATACCAGCCCTTTAGATTTTGGACTTCAATGAGACCTTTTACAAAACACTGAGTTGAAAACATGCAGGAAAACAAAAGGTGCAGAAAACACTTTCCAGAATGGCATCTCACTCCTATGCCCCAGCTCAGAAAATTCTTATTTCCACAGAAAGCAGAACATTTGCCAAGGCTGAAATTGCTCGTGGGAGGTTTGGGTGTCTTCATCTCCCCTAGTCCTGTATGTCTGAGCTGCTTGTTTCAGGCTTCTCTTAGGAGCAATACAGAAAAAAAATACAAGCAAAAAAAAGCTTTGCCCGTGCCAGAATCAGGCTGATAGACACTCATCTGATGGGGGACCTTCACCAGCCTCAGGGAAGTGCAGCTCCCCCAGTGCATTGCTGCTGCACTATGTAGCCCACCTGGCCCCTAAGCATGTGGTCAGGTTCTGCCCCACACTGAGTTTTATTTACTTGAGCAGCAGCACAGGGCAGAAACAGCTGGAGGGATGGAGCTGCCTGTCAGGGCCAGGCTGTAGCCCTGCTAAGTGGCTTACAGCAGAGAGAAATGCTGTACCTGCACCTTCTTTCTTTGGAAGACATACTGGGAAGCTGTAGAAACTACTTAGGGCTATGTCTGTAAACCAACCACTGGCTTTGTGAAAGAACAAGAGAAGAACCAGAATGGGAAACTTCTAATAAAAGTCATTTTTGTCAGAGCTTTTGGCAAAGCTTTGAATTATTATTCAAAGCATAAAACATAGAAGAAACAAAAGCCATCCTTAGACATTTACCCATCACAGCTTAAAAAAAAATAATACATGTTTAGGCGTCTCTTGAAGATATCACATGTACTATAGTTAGAAAAACTGAGGTTAGGGTTTCCTTGATTTTATTCTTCCTGAAGGATGCCATCAGCACACTTCACACACGAACAGCCCCTGCAGCTCCCACCTTACTACGTTTGGCAATTGCACCATGTCAGTCCTTCACTTCTCTGATGGGGTGGTACAAATCTAGCTATGGGCAACTGTGAACACAATTAATAGCAGTATCCACTAGGGAATGGGCTGACACTTTCAAATACTCCATTACATCTTAAAACTCCTGAGTGCTGTGGTGAGAAATGGCCCCGCTCCATCCTCTCCAAGGGCTCCTTCTGATTTTCCCACACCCTGTCATCCCTATTGGATGAAAAACCTCATTGGGGTTTTTTCCCTTCTAAATACAAAGCTTTTATTTAATAATTTTATACTTACATTGTAAGAAACTTCCATGTATTCAGCTAAAAGCTCTGGCCTTCTGTCACTGCAAATGGCTAGAGCATAGAGTGTGGTGAAGCAGCCTGCAAAGACCCCATGTGATGGGACAGTGTCCCAAGCTAACTCTACCCTCCCTCAGAGTCCTTCAACCTTTCTGACCTTAAGTCAGCTGCAGAGCTGCAGGCCAGCAGGTTTGAACCCAGAGGAGAAGAAACAAGTCCCAGAGTCTTTGTCTACCTCTTTCCCCAGCCTAATTTACAGTGAGACATGTTTAATAGTCTTTCTTAGCATACAAGTAGTTCAGGGCAGGACTCCCAGTATGAACATAAAAATATCAAGTTCATTAGATCCACTGTCCTGATTAAAAGTGCAAATACTTGGTGTGGAAGGAGTGTTTTGTCTCCTGACCAAGGCAGGCAGGCTGTGAATAAAACTGCTGTTGACCAAGAGAAGCCTCTAGACAGCTTTCAGACAGCTGCTTTAGAAAACTGTAAATCTGGGATTGTGTAGTTCAGGAACCCTTTTTTGAGGCACAACAAAGAAGATTCCTTTGTCAGTATACACGCTGTCATCGAAGGAGTTGTTGCTTTACTACAGAGCTCTGATAGAACAGGAAGATCAAGAGCAACCAGCATGGCAGTGCTCTAGAGTCCAAAGAAAAGGATCTTCAAAAAGATGCAAGTTCCCCTGAATGCTTAAAAAGCAGAGCTTCAGAAATAAAGAACCCTAAAAATAATCTCACTGATCTCACTCTCCTTGCACATCCACCAAAGACATGGATGTCACTTCACCTCCTCTCTAAAAGACTCCATTGAAACTCGCACTTCAATTGGCAAAACAAAAACATACAATCTTGTATTTACTGAAAGAAAAAAAATAAAAATAGCAAGGCCGAGTTAAGTGCCAGATGCAGGCACTGCTGTGGCATCTGAGCCTCTGAACCTGGAGCTTCATTTACACAGTAGGAGTAGTGGTGGTGGAAGGAAAGGCTACAGCAGAAACTCATGGAATGCTGCTGCTTATCTTGTTACTGGGAGATATTTAACATAGAATCCTATCACAGAATGGTAGGGGTTGGAAGGGACTGCTGGAGATGGAGTCCAACACCCCTGCCAGAGCAGGATCACCCAGGACAGGCCACACAGGAACAGATCCAGGTGGGTCTTAAAGTCTCTAGAGGAGGAGACACCAAAGCCTCTCTGGGGAGCCTGTTCCAGGCTCTGTCACCCTCACAGTGAAGTTTTAACTCATGTTAATGTGGAACTAGCTGTTTCACCTTGCTGCCATTACCTACCACAGGGCACCACTGAAAAGAGCCTGGCCCCTTCTACTTGACACCCACCCTTCTGATATTTGTAAACTTTCATAAGATCCCCTCTCAGTCTTCTCTTCTCCATGCTAAACAGCCCCAGGGCTCTCAGCCTTTCCTCATAAGAGAAATGTTCCAGTCCCTTCAGCATCTTTGTAGCTCTCTGTTGGACTCTTTCTATTCATTCCCTGTCCCTCTTGAACTGGGGAGACCAGAAGTGGACATAGTACTGCAGATGTGGGCTCCCTAGTCCAGAGCAGATGGGGAGGAGAGCCTCTCTATACTCTATGCACATCAGGATGCCATTGGCCTTCCTGGCCACAAGAGCACATTGCTGTTCCATGGATAGCTTATGGGCCACCAGGACACCGAGGTCCCTCTCCATGGAGCTGCTTTCCAGCAGGTCTACCCCTAACCTGTACCAGTACATGGTGTGTTCCTCCCCAGGTGCTGGACTCTACACCTACCCTTGTTGAACTTCCTTAGGTTGCCTTTGCCCAGCTCTCCAGCCAGTCTGGGTCTCTCTGGATGGCAGCACAGCTCTGGTGTGTCAGCCACTCCTCCCAGTTTAGTCTCAGCAGCAAACTTGCTGAGGGTGCACTCTGTACCTTCATCCAGAAGACTGGACCCAGCACTGACCCCTGGGGAACACCACTGCTTGCAGGTCACCAGCTGGACTCTGCACCACTGATCACAACCCTCTGAGCTCTGTTGTTCAGCCAGTTCTCAGCCCATCTCACTGTCCCCTCTTCTAACCCACACTCCCTGAGCTTACCCATGAGGATGTTCTCGGAGACAGTACCAAAAGCTTGCTGAAGTCAAAGTAGATCACACCCACTGCTCTCTCTGCAACTACCCCTTCAGTCACACCATCATGGAAAGCTATCAGACTAATCAGACATCACTTCCCTTTAGTAATCCCATGTTGGCTACTCTTGATAATCTTCTTTTCTTCCATGTGCTGAGATACAAGCTTTTTCAGCAGCTCCTTGCTTATCCATGCTGGTCTCCTGCCTCCTCTACTTGAATTTTTAATTGAAGGAATGGACCTGTCTTGAGCTTGGAGGCAGTAATGTTTGAATATCAACCTGCTCTCTTGAGCCCCCTTGCCTTCTAGAGTCTTAACCCCAGGGATTCCTCCCAGTAGGTCTTTGAAGAGGACAAAATTAGCCCTCCTGAAGTCCAGGGTTGCAATCTTACTTATTGCCCTACTTCTTTCTTGTATGATACTAAACTTGACCATATAACCACCAAGGCTGCCCCCAACCTTCAAGTTTAATCCTAAGAGTTCTTAATTGCTGGAAATGCAGAGTTAGGCAGTGAGTGCACAGAAAGCCTGAGGACCAAGGGAAGGTCCTGCTCAGCACCATCACTTCTTTTGGTGAAGACTCTACAGTAAAAGGGTTGTCCCAGACAACATGAAAAAAGCCATATTTTTGTGATGGTCTGGAGATCAAGCTATACTTTTCTTCAATCACACAGCTAATCATTAGAGGATCAGAAAGACCAACATCCCTCCCAATTAAGAAGTACTTCACCCGTGCTCCTGGTTTTGTCAGGCATGCAGTGAAGGATGCACCTGGCTTTGGTCCAGCAGTTAGTACAGACTTTCTTTTTGGACAGATCACCTGTTTTGGCCTCTCTTCTCTCCAGCAAAAAGCATCATGTGCATAATAATGCAGAATATAAATCATGGCTATTCATCCTTGTCTTCTGATTTATGAAGCATGTTGAACAAAAGATCCTCTAATCTGTCACAGGCATACTTCCCTTATTAAGCAGCACTTGTGGCCCTGTGCAGTGTCCCTTTTCCAGAGGCACATTTTCTCTGTCACCTCTGCCACTTAAGGGCAAGACCTCACTGAGCTGAGCCAAGCACACATGCATGCACAGCCACTCAGCAGCCATGGGTAGAGAATACCTTAAAATGCAGCTTACTGTGAAGCAAGATTGCCACAAAAACAGAATTTAGAGTGTATACAGTGTGTGGATGCAGAATATGAGCGAGCTCCACCTAGATCCATCAATGAGCTGCTCTGATACCTTACACTCTACTTGTCCACCTGAAAAAAAGCCAGAATTAACCCCATGTGCATCATAAGGCTGCCTGGCTGCCCTGAGAATGGAGGATACATAATCACATCCTTGCAGAGATCATATCTGAAATCACAGAAGAGACATAGAATCCAAGTATTCCCCACTAAAGTTTTGCCATAAAGAGGAATAAAGCTGCAGCTGCAGCCCTGCAGTGAGCAATCCACATTCCTCCTCTGATTAATACCCACAGCACCCATGTCAGCCCCCACTGATACCACTCCACCTTCCCACATCAGCCTACCTGCTTGTTCAGTCTGGCTAACCTCAGCCATAACTTTGTGAACTTGCTTCGTAGCAATGAAAACTAAATGCCATGAAATACAGAAGATACATGGAAAGGAGCATCACTTGCTCATTTCTCAGGCAAGAGAGACAAAATCCCCCTTTATGTTTTATTGATTTGGATAAACATCTTCTAATGCAGCAATGGACGGGCAAAATAAAAACTAAGATCTGTATCTACTCCAAATAATATTTTTCACATTATTTCCACCTGAATTTCCTTAACTCCATTACATTTTATGGCTTATCATCACATTGCCTTATAGCAGTTGGAACAGGAATTTGCTCAGTTGCACAGAGCTCTGTGCAAAATTATGACAAAAAGGCACAATTTTGTGCTCAGGACACTTGATGAATAAAAATAGTTAGAAATTTACCAGTTTCATCTTAATAATGCTACTAATATCTAAGCCTCTATTGGAGGAGTAAAAAAGATGCAGATAGAGAATTTGAACAAGATCATTCCAAGGGAAAAGAAATATTTTGACTAAAAATGGCTTTGAGTGGTATCAAGTTATCTTTTTACTCCCTTTTCAGAAATTATTAGACACTGTTATAAACTGCAAAACTACTGCTGTTCTTTTTGGTACAATGAACCAAAGCAGGGGAGTTACTCCACAGTTAAGACTACTTGCTAAAGAAACCAGATTCATCTCTATCCCAATTAGAATTCCAGCAGAGGATGAGAAGGCACTGTCTCAATCTCGCATTTACTAGTGCACAAATCCAAAATCAATTTTAATTTGGAATTTGCTAGCTGAAATCAACCTGGATTATAAACCATTTCTGTGAATTTTGCAGAGCATTTTTCCATCTGCTTCAGTGAAAAAATTTAACTAATGCTACCACAATGACATTACTTCATAGTGGAAGTAACTATGTTACTAATGTAACTGAGATATTTTCTGGGCCACATATTTAGGGGGAACCAGCCCAGCAGGGAGAAAAAAAGACACAACAATAAAAAGAAAATCAAACAAAACCAAAACCAAACAAACAAAAATCAGAGGTATCTGTAAAAGCAACGAGAGAGAACAGGTAGTGGAAAAGTTATAGTAGTAGGTTGAGTTTTTCCATCTCACATTTTCCATGTAGATCAACTTACCACTGAAAACCTTTGAGAAGAAATTTTGTGGAGTCTTTCACACAAAAACTGTCCACAGGGCTGATAGAATTCTGAGCTGACTTTTTTTATATATATATATAATTAACTATACATTTTAGAAAGTCACTGGGATACTTTTTCAAACCAACTGTTTGCAGAGTATGAAGAACATTATACATTCATATGCTGAACACATACAGACAACAATATAAAGTTTCCTTGCATAATATAAAGCAGTTCTGCTTTCTTTAATGAATATTTTAGCATTGATTGAGGTAAACAAAACCATCTTCTGAAGGGCAACAGATTTCAGTCTTTGTTAAAAATGTCTCTTCTATGCAAAACTGCACTCAAATATGGTACCTTTTTTGTTATTGTTGTTTTTCATGTCTTTTAAGGGCAAAGATGTTAACATTTTTTCTGTGCCCAAAGTGCCAGAGCCCAGTGTGAGGTCTGTGAATCTGGTGGCCTTCCAAGGCAAGTGTGCTCATTGCTCTTTCTAGAACATAACACAGCTTTTGGTCCATAGTAAGGATTTCTAAAAGTAGCTGCAATACAAATGAAGAATGAAATTATTTACACAAGCCACTAAACCCCCTGGCATCTCCCACGGCATCCTGCTGCCATGGCAATTAAACTGGAAGAAAAGCTTCAGGCACCACGGATGAACAGTTGCATCCTCTTCTTTACCTGCTCCACTAACCATGCTTGAGAATATGCAACCAGGTATTGGTCACCCAAACACTTTATGAGCTGCCAAACTCCAGTTTTGGAGGGTGTTTTACAACAGGCCGTGGAAATCAACATGGAGAGCTTTAACTGATGATAGTTTGATGTCCACCTACTGATCAACTCCATGTCATTGCTTTGAGAGGGAAAATAATTTGGCCTTAATTATGATATCCCTAGTGACTACAAAAATAAAGTTTATGGAACTTGGTTTGTCCTTTTATTTAGTCAGCAAAGACACTCGTGTATATCATTTCATACTCTCTATTAAAGTGCATCATCCCTGTTCCTCTGCTCTTTGGGGAGGGGAAAGCAAGCAAATAGGTCAACCACCCAAAAAGCCAAGTGACAGAATTTGTTAATATATGGTCTATCAATACTCAGAGCAATTGGAGTTTGTACAGATTTCAGAGCCTTTCACTTCCCAAAACCAAGTGCCAAGTAGTCCACATGGAGGTGGCTGCTATGTTAAGCAAGGCTAAACCCTTCCCACTGGCATGGCTATCTGCACCTTACAGCTTCCCCTGGCTGACATTAGGCCTTTAGAAAGGTGTCTAGCTAAATTTGAGAAATATATTTAATGATGACATTAGGACACTGTCCTCAGGACAAATCTCCCCCAAAAGTACCAGGTGATCAGGATGGAGCTGAGCAGTGCTTCCCACAACAGAGACATGTTGACAATAGAAAAAAAGATTTTCATTCAGAACTAAAACAAAACCATTCTGAATCTTGGCATTAATATCAGATCCTGTGAATACTTCATTTCATCACAGTTTTGAATTTCACCATCTGTACTTTACAGTATGTCAGTTCTAAATTAATCACTGATTATTTCTATTATTGTCACATCTTCTGATAAGCTAATTGTGCAGATACGAGACATGACTCAGACTACTGTTAGCAAGTCATAGCATGAAGTCATATTAGATGAAATACAGCTGTTCAGAGTCAAGTTGTCTGATCACAGTGAGATAGACACCTTCTCTGTAATCTTTCACAGAAGTTGCTTCAGCTCAGCTCAGTCTGCCTGCATTTCTGAGCTGGTAATACCTATCCCCAAGTCCATTCTTGGACATGATGCTTGCCAGTGGGCTGGGAAGCATTCAGTGTAGTTTTATGTTTTCTGCAGGTGATGCAGAATTAGCTTTCAACTCAAAATACAACTTGTTTATAATTTTATTATAAGGTTCAAGTTCCAGAGTTTGGCCACTTTCATGTTGAGTTCCATACCTTAGAAACCTTGGATTTTAATCCGAAAGGGATTCAGACCATCCTCTGGTTTTCAGGTAGCCCTTTCTGCAGAAAGGAGAAAGTACAGCCTCTCATCATGCCAGAACTCAGCCCTTCTCACTGCAACAGTGTCATTCACAAAAGGGCAAAGCAGCTTTAGTGGATTTCACAAGGTGGGTTCCAACCTTGGAAGGACTCCTGCTATGTTGTGTCAGTTGATGGACAAGCAAGGAGCCTGGAGAAAAAAGCTCAGTGGTCATGGGGCGAGGCAGCATTTACAGTGATCTTTCTAAAGCATGTACCTTTTTCACATGATATGAAAAGGGTTTTAGTGCATGTTTCTCCTTGTCAAATTATTCTAGTCACCAATAGTCAATTTTCTATTCTATGGTTATAGTGAAATTAATGAAGCATTTGCACAGCACTTCCCTGCTTTCATAAGCTCATACAGTACATTGTCATTACAGAGTTGTCCACTCAGCTTTTCTAAACCTTAGTCAGAACACCCTTGTAAGCAAAAAAAGTGTGGCTGGACATCCTCTGGCATCTTCATGCATTCTAATAAGCAATATATTACCACATTTTATTAGCTCTGTGTGGATGTCATAAAAAATGGCACCTCATACCACATGGAAACTCACCTTGCAGCTGAAACATGGGCAGGGTGTTTGGTCTGGATGAGCCAGTAATGAGTAAGAAAATATTATTTTTTATATATATGCTTGTTCTAATGAGCTTGTTTGTCAAGAAGTAACTATTTTGTTACTCATATATGTATTGCTAACCCATTAATTTCTGGTTTTGGACTGTTGTACTGATACTAAGAGTAAACTTAGTTTAAAAGAGTTTAAATATTAGAATCATCAGAAAGTTTGTCACATTATCATGTGAGAAAGTCTACATAATGCAGGTGATGATTTTGCTATGGTCTGCTTGCAGCAGCAAACATTCAGTATCTGTTCATCCTGGATGAAAATTCAGGTTTAATAGATACTCCTAGTGTTTAAACATTTAACACAAGAAAATTAACCAAAAAAAAAAAAGTTCATTCTTTAGTCAAATTTGTAGAAGGAAAGACTTGCTCTCTAACTTTCAGTCATACAAATGTGTGGCTTAAAGGTAAGAAATAGATGGAAATGTTGTGGCCATATACACTTGGGTATTCAGTCCATCCCTGATTGCACTTCAGATGTTCCAAACTTTCAGCTCACTAAGCTGGGACTTACTGATTCCCTTCCATCCATGGATATAAGACTCAAAAGGTTTTTTTGAAGACCTCCCAGTTCAGGAGTTTAACAGATGTCTAGGAAGTTCAGACGATTACTTTTGATTAAGGCTGACATTAATATGACATCCCAGAGACCTCTTCCAGTATCTCCACCCTATGCAGAAGATATTTGTTGACCTATCAAGTCATAGAGAAGACCAAATAATCACTGCACTCACTTCTTGCAGTTGAAGCTTACCAAAATTGATGTCAGATTAGCTTTCACATATTATTATTGTCCTCCATAAAATAATAAGACACCCTCAAGACTGCCACACTTGAACTATGACAAAAGATACCTCACTTAGCACATCCAGCCTCTTGTACCTTTTTGGGTAGACACCAAGCAGGAATATTGATTTGAACAAAGGAAACCCAGCAGCAGGACGGGGATCTAATCTTGTCCAACCAGCACGTGTTCTTTGGTATGTCCATATTCACTTCACAGAAGTGAGATATTGCTACAAGATTTCCCCAGGGCTACAAGAATTCCTCAGGCATTTTCCTCTCCTTCCCTATGCATCCCCTCTACTCTTCAGATGCCAATCGTGGCTCTATCCCAAAAAAGGAAGCATTCAGTTTACATGGCAGTAAG
>JAOEGS010005052.1:12931-39415 GCA_025447755.1 Corythornis vintsioides | reverse complement strand
AAATGAAGAAAACAAACAATGAAACTTCTTTAAATCAGAACCAGAGGAATCTGTCCAAACTCCTGGTTTGCAGCAGCCCCAGTTCTGACCTGAAACAACTGATGGATGGCAACAGCTGTAGTATTGGTCCAAAGAACAATGAAGCACAGCAGATCAAGCTTTACACTGTCTTTTCCTTACGGGCAGAACAGTTTAGACCTTGAGAGTACCTGATTTTGGTAGCCAGGATGGTTTGTTTGGTGGCTTTGTTTGGTTTGGGGTGGGGTTTGGGTGTTTGGTTTGTTCATTTTTATTTTTTTTTTCTTCTAAAAGTATCAGAAAACAAAATTCTCCACTGTGTGACTACAATAAAGAATGCTGAAAGCTGCCTGGAGACATCACGATTGCTGTAACTGCATTATAAAAATTGATCACTTTTCACCACACAATAAAGCACCTCAGTGCTTCCTTTCAAATGCTGAAAAAAAGAATTGTAAAGAGTGATGGACTTCAATTCCTTCAGGTCGTCACTTGTTGAATAAATCTACAATATCCTAAAATGCAGCAAAACTTCAAGTTTCAAATATGTAAACTACATGCAGATGAAGCACCCATCCTCATCACCACTCATTTACTTGCAATGATTGCACTGGATCTGACTGAGCTGCAATTAATTTTCCCCCCAGCAGCCTTGCCAGTGCTGTGGTTTGCACTGGAAGCTGGAAAGGTGCTGGTAACACTCCTGTGCTGTGGCTGCTGCTGGGCAGGGCTCACACAGCACCAAGGCTGCTTGTTCAACATTCCCCTGCCGTGGGGTGGACAAGATCTTAGGAAGGGAGAAGGCTGGAACAGCTGACCCAAACTGACCAGAGGGATATTCCATACCATATGATGTCATCTTAAGAATAAAAGCTGGGAAAAGGAGGAGGGGAGGGCACACGTCATCATGTCCCCTGGAACAACTGCTATGTGTTTGGAGCCCTGCTTCCCAGAAAAGGGGCAAGACATCTCTTTATCTCATAAATCTTGTTTTCTTTTACATAGGCACACGTGGCCTTGCTTTGCTTTTCATTAAAGTGCCTTTGTCTTAACCTATGAGTTTTATCTTCCCCCAATCCAGATGAGAGAAGTGAGGGGAGTCAGAGTGGCTTGGTGGGCAGCTGGCATCCAGCCAAGGTCAAGCCACCACAGAGATATAAAATATTTCACTGCTGTTCTTTTTTTTCACAGGGTGAGAAAAAGCTCTTGAAGTTCAAGAGCATCATCAGCATTAGAAGAAGTATGAATTGGCAACGGTAAGTAAGGACTGAATGGAAATGTGAAAGTTTTAAGCTCTAAGATTGTCTTGGCATAGGCAAGGTGCTTAATGAGCTCTCTAGAAGGGCTTAGGAAAGAGTTTACACAACCACTTCTAAGCAGAACAGGGAAATGAACTTAATAGTTAATCCTTAGGTTGACCTAATGGATAGGACACAATCTGAGTGAGCTGTAAGTTGTTTCCTTCCTTTGGGAAAGGACCATTAATCCATTCTCAATCTCAGCATTACCTAAAGACCAGCTGCAGCCGTGGTCAGCAGCAGTCTCCAACATGCCAGCAGAAAATATTTGTTCACTGAAACTTACAACAAACATTCACTGAAGTTCAGGTAGTAGGACCTCCCAGGTTATGTGTATCATAATTCAGGTTTTGAAAGTATGCTGCTCTTTTATTGGGTTCTTACCATTTTATTGTGCCTGTACTGATCAGCATTTCTACTCACATAAAGGAAAACAAAGAGCTGCTTTCCTTTCCTCTGTTTAATCCATAGGGTTGGGAGTCCCAATGGACCTGCGTGCTGCCACCTAACGCTGTCACAGAGCCAGAGCTCCTCTTCCAGAAATAGCTGCCTAGAATTGCTCTGCTGACTGCAGCCACTGAGTCCAGGGGAAAGCTGATCTAATCTCAAATGATGGCTGCAGCAAAGCATGTACAGCTCTTCTGTTAAAGATTCAAGGTCCAGAATCTGGAGATAAAGGTACTGCACAGATGGATGAATGGCAGGTTGCACTCACCTCTCCCCACCCAGCACACAAAAGACTACCCATGACTACCAGCCTGGAAAATGCTGCTTAACATCCAGATCCACCCAGTGCCGGACCAGAACCAAACCAGCAGCATGCTGGAGATGGCTCTCCATCTTCTTGACCCCTGCCCTTGAACTATTGATCAGCACTGGTCAGATCCCCTCTCAGTCTTCTCCAGACTGAAGAGCCCCTGGTAAGATAAAAGACTGAGAGCCTATGGGTCAAGAATTGACCTATGGTGCACATGCAGGAATACAAACATATCTGATACGATTTGGAAAAATTTCATATACTAGATAGCTTCACTGGTCTGTTTGGTACAGCTTTTGGAAGTCTGGACTTTTGAACAAGCTTGATATCATTCAAAACTAGAGACCCAAAGACAACACATTAACCTCAAGAACAAACATACTTGATGTCACCTCTTCACAAAAGCTGTATTGCAGTGACTCAAAGCCACTGTCAGCCCTATTAGTAGTCCACTGTGTGCAGTGTTTTTACTCAACTCCAGTAACTCAGAATTTCATCATACAGGCTGATACACGAGGGAAAGAAGAAACACCAGAGTGTAAGTGGAATATAATCTGTTTCTACAGAAGCCTCCAGTAAGGCAGAAGTGTTTCTGCCTCTGAAGAGAGATGCTTTATACATGTGATTACAAAATTGCTTGAGAAAGATTTTCCAGAAAGGTGTGGGAGTGCTGACCTTCTTGGTTTTTTACATCATGCACTATAAAGCAGTGTGGAAACTGTGTCTGATACTGCAATGTTTTTGTCCATTTTTAAGTTTATTTCCAAACCCTTCTGGTTATGGCACACTGGGGAAAGAAAAAACAAAACAAAACAACAAACCAATACTGCATCTAGCATACATTTCCCAGAGTAAGGAAAGTATATACCTGAGCTTTTAATACTCACCTCTTGTAGTTTGGATTTGTTACACCAGTTGATCTAACAATGAACTCTGCACTTACTACATACAAACACCACCACAGTAGATATAATGGTTGTATAAATATTTTGCAAGCAACCACACAGCATTAGAAGTTTAAAGCTTTCTTTGAGGTTATTACAAGCTCATCCTGATTAGACAAAAAAAAAAAATAAAAAAAGCACCAGGAATATTTTAATGTAAGTTATAGTTATTTACAGTATGTTCTCTTCATGTGCACCAATTTTTTGTAAGCTTACCAAGTGTTTGCATTGGGTTCTACATTTGTTACAGCAATCAAACTTGAAATCTTTTCAAATTTAACTTTTATCTTTATGAAGTCTGGATGACATCTTTTCTCTAAAGGCAATTGGCATAACAATAACCCACATGGAAAATGTGCAATCAAGCTGTTGTGTTTTCCATAGCACAATATTTAAGAATCATAGAAGAAAACAAATGGAATCGAGGAAAAAAAGTCAGGGCATTTTTCTTCCTCAAGGAATAAAGTGACTTTTCCTCAGGCAATCAGGGAGAAATACTTGGCGAGACTGACACTTCACATTTAGAAATAAACAAACCTACCAGTGGACCCAGGAAAGGGAAGGGGAGGAAAAAACAACCAGCTGAATTGTTTTTGAATTAAATGATGTGGGTCTGTCCGTCCAGCCAGCTCTTGATGCAGCAGATCAGATGCTCATCCAGGCCATGAGCAGACAGTTTTTCCATAAGAATTCTAAGAGAACCAGTGTCAAATGCTTTTTGAAAGCCTAGGTAGACAATACCCACAACCTTTCCCTCATCCAATAGTCAGGCCATCTTGTTACAGAATGAGAGCAGGTTTGTCAGACAGGACCTGCCTTTCAGAAACCCATGGGCTGACTGTGTCTGATCCCCTGGTTGTCCTCTATATGACTTGAAATGACCCTCAAGATGATCTGCTTCGTGACCTTCCATGGCACCAAGGTGAGACTGACAGGTCTGTAGTTTCCCAGTTCCTCCTTTCTGCCTTTCTTGTAGATGGGTGTTATATCTGCTACCCTCCAGTCCACGGGGACCTCCCCAGTTAGCCAGGACTTCAGGTAAATAATGGAAAGTGGCTTAGTGAGCACATCTGCCAATTCTTTCAGCACCCTTGGGTGTATCCCATCCAGTCCCATGGGCTTGTGTGCATCCCTGTGGTGTAGCAGGTCCCTGAGCACTGCCTCTGTAAATGCAATGGCCTTTCTCTGCTTCCCCTCCCCATATCCTGCTCACGAGGCTGGGTGTCCAGGGAACAGCTGGTTCCACTGCCAAAAGCTGAGGCAAAGTTGGTGCTGAGCACCTCAGCCTTTTCCTCATCCTTTGTTACTGTGTTTCCCTGTGCATCCAATAAAGGATGGAGATTCTCCTTAATCCTCCTTTTCTTGTTCATGAACTCACAGAAACACTTTTTATTACCTGTAACAGCTGTAGCTAGGCTGAGCTCTCTCTGTGCTTTGGCTCTTCTAATTTTCTCCCTGCATAGCTTTGCTACACCTTTATAGTCTTCATGAGAGACCTGCCCCCTCTTCCAAAGGTCACAGACTCTCCTTTTGTTCTTGAGGTCCAGCCAAAGGTCCCTATTTAGCCAGGCTGTCTCCTTCCCCACCTACTTGTTTCTTGGCACACAGAACAGCCTGTTCTTCTGCCTTTAAGACTTCTCTTGAAGTATGTCCAGCCTTCCTGGGCTCCTGTGTCTTTCAGGGCAGCCTCCCAAGGGACTTTTGTCAATCAGTCTCCTGAACAGGTCAGTTTGGCCTCTGGAAGTCTAAGGTTTCAGTTTTACTAACTCCTCTCCTTGTTTCTTCAAGGATTAAGAACTCAATCATCTCATGATCACTGTGCCCTAGATGGCCTCCAACCCTTACATCCCCCACAAGTTCTTCCCTGTTCACAAGAAGCAGGTCTAGGAGGGCACCTTCTCTGGTGGGGTCACTTACCAGCTGTGTGAGGAAGTTTTCCTCCACACACTCCAGGAACCTCTTGGATTGTTCCCTCTCTGCAGATACCAGGGAAGTTAAAGTCCCTCACAAGAACAGTGACAAGTGACTGAGATTTCTCCTAATTGCTTATAGAAAGCTTCATCCACCTTACTGCTTTGGCTGGGAGGTCTATAGCAGACTCCCACCACAGTATCAGCTTTAATGGCCCTTAACCTAATCCAAACACTCTTAACCCTGGCATTATACTTGATTTCTGAGCTCTCATAGCATTCTCTAACATTCAGGGCCACTCCACTGCCTCTTCTTCCCTGGCTATCCCTCCTGAAGAGCTTGTAGGCGTCGATTGTGGCACTCCAATTATGTGAGGCATCCCACCACGTTTCTGTGACAGCCACCAGGTCAGGGCTTTCCTGGTGCATCATGGCTTCAAGCTCCCTGTTTGTTACTCATACTGCATGCATTGGTATAGATGCACTTCAGATGAGCTAATGAAGAAATCACAAAATCTACAGAATAAAATAAAATTGAGGGAGTGCTATAATTGCAAAATACATTATTCAGTAACACCTCTACCTCTTAAGGAAAGCCCAGATTCCCTCCCATAGCAATGCTATTCCTTTGCTTCCATTTCCCAACTTCTGCATGTTGTTTTCTGTGGGGGTTTGGTGTTTTCTTTTTAAAAACATGTATCTTCTGTCAGTCTGCTGGTCTTAACAGCATCAGCTGGGTTTCCCAGTCACTGTTACCCAGTTGCTGAGGGACAGGAAGGGCCATTCCCAGTAGTGTACAGCAGTACCTTGTAAGCTTTGGTTATCTTATCCACTTACAACTCAGCATGAAGCATGGCGGAAGACTCTTCTGTCATGTATCAGTTTTCCATCCTGATTTACTAAGAAATTCCATTCTGATGCATTAATGCAACTTGCAAACACAACACATTGAGATAATCACTAGTAATTTTGCCACTAGTTTTCTAATATTCTCTACTGTAAACTTTGTTAGCCTATTAAACGTTGGTAGTACTGGGGTATCACTAAGATGATCATTAATGGCCAATTCCACTAAATAAATGGCCCACACCTTGCTTTTTTCCTTCATGCTTGATGGAAGCTGCTGTTCTCTATTTAGATGATGAACTTTCCTTCCAGGCATCACCTTTAACACAGCCATCAAACACGACCTTTCAGGCTTATCGTTCATCGGGTACTTCCCTCCTTCTCCTGACTGCAGCAGAAATTGTATTCTTGGCAGCAATTCCCCCCAGAACTTCATTAATACCAGAGCTGTTCTTTAATCCTCACTGCCTCTGTACATTGTTTCCACCCCCATCCCTTCCATTTGCTAAATTACATCCTCTGCTCGTTTTGCTCTCTGCTTCTGTTCCTGCTCCACAAGGCTGTGTTTCCTCTCTCTCAGTACAGCCAGTTCCCTGATGCCACCTTTGCTACCCTGTGTGTGGTAAAGGAGAAGCCCCTCTTTTGGCTGGACTGGCTTTTCTTCTGACTTCACACAAAGCAAGGACTCAGCAATTCCTGTGGGAGACCAGCCCACCAGAAAATACTACTGTTTTCTTAAATTGGCTGATGCTACCCATTCCTTTGATGGGAATGTTGATCTTTGCCACAAAAATAAATCATTTGGTAGCTGCAAACAAAACACTCTGCAAAATTTGAAGCCCTACAGCTAGCAAAGCTAGAAGGAAGACTTCAAAGCAAAGTGTATGTTCTGTGTGTTTCTTTAACCATTCTACATGTAGATAAATTTAAACAAAACCAGTATCAAGCCTGAAAAGGTAAGATTCTTAGAAAGTAAACTTTTGCTGTAATAATTTTTTTTTCTTAATACTAAAATTACTAGGTGATCACATAAACATTGACAACTCTTATGTCTGTTTCATACTGAGACTTCCTCTGTTCCCTGTCACGTTAGCATCTCCACACTCCAAAGGATGAAACCCAGAGGCATTATTAGCCACCAGGGCTATAATTTGTTATAATGTGATTTACATACACACACATATTTAAGAAATCTTTGAAACTGTAATTTCAGATTCATGAAAGAGCCATCAGTTCATTGATGTTTTCCTTTATCATCTATACATTGCTTCAGCAGACAGAAATCAGCATTATGTGCAGATTGCTAATGCAGCACCATTACATGGTATATGACTCACTACCCATATGTACCAAACTCAAAATAGTCTCTTCTCTACACAAGCTTAGGTCACTCTTCTGCTGAGAGTTTCAAAGTGTTAAGCTACTTAGTACTTCTTTCCTTAAACTAAGTGTTCCTGTATTGCTGGGATTTTCAATGCCTGTAATTATCTCATGGAGTGCTACAAACTACACTTTTCTACAGGAATATTACTTCTAAATAGGACTTTTAAGTGCCTTCTCTCTGGAATCGGATGTTAATGAGCTAGTTGGATAACAACTCTCATAATACTTTCACAACATGTGGGCCTTCTCCTTTTCTTATAGCAAGTTTCCACAATCCAAGTATACTGGGAATACAGCAATTTTTTCACAGCGTGGAGGACACAACCCTCCCATCTGTCTTTTGTCATGCCATCAAGAAGCTTATGCTCACTCTTCCAAATTACAAGCCATTTTTCAAAATCAACTTGAGACAAACATTTTTCCAGACTCATTCTTAGATGAATAGAGGTATGATCAAGGTCTGGAGCCATCATCTGCTGACCCACACTCCACCTGAAGTCAGTGAGAGAAGGTTTGAACAAGAACATTTTCACTAACACAACCTTTTTATTTTCTTCTCTCTCCAAATAAAACAAACACCCTTGGACATGGGTGCAGATCAGTGGCATGTCAGTGGAATAGAAGCAGGTGCCTGAGGGTTTTTGTCTAACAGAAGCCCCTTCCCAGTAATGCTATTAATAATGCTACTGCTTTATTATCATGTATCTAGTTCAGCGAGACAAAAATCTGCTCTGAGCAAATTATCTGAAGGCAGATTTGTTACAGACCAGTGTTTGTCTGTCGTACCCCATCTCATTAACAGATGCTGATCCTACTAAGTAATTAGTAAGTTTCTTGAGCTCTTAATGCTACCCTGATATACAGCAGAGGGAAGCATCCATGGGAAAGACAAGGAACGGGAAGCTCTAGAGATTAAATGTAAAATGAGCATGGATTAGGTAAGCAAACTGGCCAGATGCTGAGACTGAAGGAAATGCTCCAGGCTATGCTGTCATTATGGGAGACATTACCTAGAAATGGGCCTGAAAAGGACATGCCTTTTCACTGGTCAATTTTGAAGTGGTGTACAAACCAAATGTTTCCTAATTGCCTCTGTATTAACGACTAAGGTGATGAAAGAAGCTGATTTAATGACTTTTCTCTCCAGCACTATGACAACATCAAGTCACACACGCCTTCCTTGCTTTGTAACCACTCCAAACATTGAGGGTTTCAAAACCTCACAAAACGATACCAACTTTTCACATGCCTAGAGCCACCCAAAATGCTTCTAGTTTTTCACCCTGGATGTGAATACTCTGAAAATTTAGAGATCAAAACTGAAAACAAAATCACTATCCAAAAATCATAGGTGCTGTGCAAAATAAACATGCTATTTTGAAAGAAAAAGCAAATTATAATAAACCTGAAGCAGCCGCACCAGTTGAAGGACTGGAAGATCATTTGTCCTTCCACAAAAGCCATCAGGGTCTCCGAAGTAAAGGAAACTCAAAGGTGATAAGAAGGTCCAGGAGTGCATAAACCTTACCAGGGTGGTTGGAAACTAATATGAAGAGTTCCACTGTAGTAAGAGAGGAACAATTTCTTGGTAACTAGCTTGAAATGCCTAAACTTCCACACTGTGACAATACAGACATGCTAAAGCTGACATCACCAAGTCAGCACCGTACACTTCTGTTCAGAAACAACTCTTGGCCAAATACCTTTGAAATTAATAGTAGAGGAAATAGTGGCATATAGACTAAAAATCCTCTTATAAAGACAAAACCAAGTGAAAACTAAAAGGTAACAACTTCTAAGACTCTTAATTTCCAAATATCTCTTGTAATCAAAATAAGAAAACCTCACTCATTGTTTGTGACCTGTTAATACTGATCAAGTTCCCTATTATTACCATGTATTCACTCTAAATGGTCCATCTCCAGTAATTTATAACAAAAACTGGCTACTGTACTCAGCTACAACATTCACTTACTCATCAAGTGTCATGAGTAAACCTTTATTTTAATTTAAGCAACAGTACTACCCAGTCACAGTTACAACCACCCCAAAATGATTCTATGAAAACAGAAGGCAGGTTGGATCTATTGAGCATTGGCCCTAAACTAGATTCCTTCATTTGCATAGACAACTTTTGTTGTGGATTTTTTTTTCCCTTCTTCAAAGGGTGCTGGCAAGGTGGTTCTTCTTATTTTTTAAGTCAACCAGTAGTTCTTCAAACCAGTTTAATTCAGACAAAAAGATTCCCTGTAAATATTAATGCTGTTGACTTTGTTTTATACTCCATGTAAAAAAGTTCTTATATCGCCCTTTAAAAACCAACTTATTCCATCAAGTCTGTTATAATTAACTTTAATAAATTGCCCCTGAAGTGTATAAAGTACCTTTTCTAAACATAAATCTCACTGCCTCCATCACCTTTCTGAGATAAGACAGTCTTTCCTACCTCCCTAACAATATCCAAGCTCTCTGCTTTTCATCAATGCTATTAAGATCTCCATTAAGTGGATCTATGGCTTTCTTCAGTTTTGTTTCGTTTTTGTCCCCCCCCCCCCCCAAACTGATATTCCAATAGCCTTAGAAATTCCTGAAAAGAGTACAGTAGTTCCTTCCACTTCCATATGCACAGGTGAAACAACTATGTTAATGTTTATCTTGCAGTTATAATAAAAATTAACTGAGGAGTGGGTAGCAGGAAGACTTGAAATATTAGATTATCAATAGAAAGCCACTAGAAGATCAACCATATGTTATTATTAGTGTCTTGTCAATACTGATAAAGCCAGGTGAACATGACCATGGTAGTGTTTTCCAAAACAAGTCCCACTGCCAAGTAGTCTTAGAAGAGTTAATGATCAAACATCTGATGATTCCCTCTCCCCCACTAGCTATCCATTTCCAGTGCAGAGTAATTTTTAATGTTCAGTGCTTTCCAGAAAACTAATCTCACAATCACTGACAAGTTTTAGATACTTCTGATTGCAGCCTTATTTGCAGAATAGATAGACAATTTTCATAGTATTAACCACATGGCTTAAAAAGCTGTATTCTAGGCTAAAGCTGAAAACAAACACGGGCAGCAATGGTCTGTCATTCACCAACTACACTCAAACACACCCATGGTAAGGTCACACTGGTCTGAAATGCAAGATGAGTTTAATTGAAGCCATCTTTGCCTAAACTTTATACAGAAAACAATGAAATAGTAAGATGTTGGTCATGACAGAAAAGGGCAGGAAGAGAGCAAAGTGATGAGCAATACTTGATGCTTATACTAGCTCAGAATACATGAGAACTTAGCCTGGAGATAACAGACAGACCCCACACAGGTGAAAGCCATGGTGAGAACAACCTAGCTAGATAAAAATACTTTATGTGTGTCTGCACAGATGAAAAACAGAATCTTGTATTTCTAAGAATGGGAAAAAAAGTCAGGGGTGCTTGTTACAATACCAGAAATTAGAAGCACAACATCTTAGTCTAAGAGACAACAAGGAAGAAAGAAGCAGGGAGGGCTTTGAGTCACTGGATGCCTTCAGAGACAAACTGTCAGACAAAACTGTCAGGAATCTGGAAACATTCAAGGGAATTTTTAAAAGCTGGTACAGGTCAAAGGGGATTGTGCTTTACCTGTCTTTTACAATGTTATAAACCCTAATTATTTCCAAAATATTTGTTCAGATATCCAAAATGTATTTTCCAGCATTCCAGGAAAATGCCATTTGCTCTTATGTTCAAGAATCTTTGTACAAGCACCTAGGAGGCAAAAACACACCAGTACTTACAAACTTTTTCCTCTAATACTTATTTCCTCTTTCACCACCCACATCTTGATACAGTATCAACACTAGCCAGTCACTCTTCAGCTACTCCTCTGGGATCTTTAGGAGAATGAAGCAGCCAAGCCCTGCATCTCCTCCAAAACCCAGAGTAACTCATGTCTGCTCTAATGAAGCACTGCAGGAGAACATGATGCAACTGATATAGACCCTGGTGCCAGGAAGGGATTATCAAGCTGATTTGGAACCTCTGGTTCATCCATTTTTCCCAATCTAGGGCAGGCAAAGCAGGTCAGAGAGGAAAGTCAGGTCACTTTTAATCTCTTGGTTTAGTCTTGTGCCACTATTAAGACAAATGGGTTCTCCAGTGCTTCCCCCCCCTAGTAGGGTATAAACCAAAACCAGCCTGCCTGGTAGGCAACTTTCTACTATCTATAACTAATGCAGTTTGTGATCAGTATTTTTTCTTGCCCCTCTATAGCTATAAACATCCCATTGACTTGGCAGCTGTACATGAACCAGAACACGAACAGGAGGGCAAAAAAAACCAAACCAACCAACCCCACTCATAAAACCCCAAAACCCCAAATAAAAAAACCCAAACCCTACATGTTTAAATCATCACATTTAGAACACCAAAGCAAAATGCATAGCTTACCAGATCCCTTTAATTTATAAAACTTGTATTTGTCATATTATGTGCAGTAGCAGAGGCTTCTAGCCTTTATATATTCTAATATGATGAATCATGCTATGTTACTGAGCTACTCTCAGAAGCAATCTAAGCTTTAGAATAAAATCACTGACTACAGCAGCCTTAAGAAGAGGGAGAGAAAAAAAGATCAATAAAAATATTCCCTGGAAAATAAGCTTCTATGAATGAGGGTGAAGTAATTTAATGTCAAAAGGAAATGTTCAGCTCCATGTTATCTGTCTTTGTAGCAGGTTACTTTAAACCAGGCCTTTCTAGGAACACCTCAGTCTTTTCCCATGAAAGACTGAAACAGGCCACACAAGTGAGTCCTCCCCTCTTGGAAGCCAGTCAGCTTCATCAGCAAGCACTGCTCACCAGAAAACCAGCACGAGAACCCCCAGAGCTGCTGTGATAGGCAGGGATCATACCCAGGCCAGTAGGAGCAGCAGCATTTTCATGGAGTGCTGGTGCTGTGCTGGCATCGATGTCTCTTCAGCACTGAGCTCCAAAGGCAGCAGCTGCACTGCAGACTGCGGGTGGCTCGTGCCTGTGTCACCTACCAAGAGATGGCAGTGAGAGCTCAGGCATCCATCCTCCTGGGAGGACACAGCACAGTGCTCACCCACATACAGATGGGCATCGTTCCCATGCAACTACAAGCCCTTTGCATGCTCTTAGGAGAATTACACCAAGAGGAACACACAACCACGAGTCTATCTTGTGGCTGCTCTTCAGAGCATAATTCCTTTCTAGAGGTATCACAGACCTTTGGGATGCCTGTTTCCAATGCAAATCTCCTTATCTGGAGACTTTCAAAACCTGCCTGGACAATGCAATCCTGGGCACCCTGCTGTGGATGACCCTGCTAGAGCAGGGGCATTGACTGAGACAATCTCCAGTCTCAGTGACTGTGAGATTTCTCTCAACTGCTTATAGAAAGTTCCATCCATCTCCTTGCTTTGACTGGGGGGTCTATAGCAGACTTCCATTACTATATCAGCTTTATTAGCCCTTAACCTAATCCAAACAGACTCAACCTCCTCGTTGCTATACTTGATGTCTGAGGTCTCGTGACATTTTCTAACATACAGGGCCACTCCACCACCCCTCCTGCCCTGTCTGTCTCTCCTGAAGAGCTTGTAACCTTTGATTGTGGCACTCCAGTTATGTGTGGCATCCCAGCATGTTTCTGTTATAGCAACTACATCATAGTTTTCCATCTGCAGAATGACCTCCAGTTCCTCCTGTTTGTTACCCATGCTGCATGCATTAGTGTAGATGCACCTCAGCTCGGTCACCTTTTGTAAGGGAGAAGCCCTAATACCTTTCTGGTGATACTCAAATGTTTCCACAGTAACCGACCTCTCAACAACCCCTGTCCTCTGTCTGCAACTTGATGTGACATTTTGATCATTAGATAATTCACAAGATTGTTTGATCTTACCACTACTTTCCTCCCCCACAAGCACTGGAATATTGCATACTGGCTCCTCTCCGGTAATTCCGCTTTTGCCCCCACCCCCTTTCATATCTAGTTTAAAGCTCTGCCTATTTGCATTAGATCTGGCTACCAACCCTTCTCCCTTCACATCTAGTTTAAAGAACACTCTACGAGTCCCACCAGCTCATGACCAAGGATCCATTTTCCCCTTTGTGTCATTTGAACCTACCTGGTTTCAGTAGACCAGGTGCCCTGTAGGTCTCCCCATGGTTAAAAAACCCAAAGCTAGACCTCTGGCACCACCCCTTTAGCCAAGTATTAATCTGCTGCACTTTGTCAAACCTACCACTGTTTTTCTTTGTAATTGAAGGAATAGAGGCAAACACAACCTGTGTGCCTGATCCTTCTAGCATCTGCCCCAGTGGCCTGAAGTCCCTTTTGATTGCTTCTGGCCATCTCTCTACTATCTCATCACCACCAGTCTGATAACCAGAAGCAGGTGGTCTGGGGGTTTGACCAGATCAGGAAGCTTCTTGATAACATCATTAACTCAGGCTCCAGGAAGGAAGCAGACTTCCCTGTGGGTCGGATCAGGGCGGCAGAGAGGGCCCTCTGTCCCCCTCAGGAGGGAGTCTCCAATTACAATTACCCGCCTTTTACTTAGGTGAAGAAGTCCTACTGCATGTATCCGAGTGATTTATCCTAGACTGACCCATCAGTGAACCCCCACCTGCCTATTCCTTTGCCTGGCTCTCATTGTCTGAAGCCCCATATCTGTTTTGCAAGGGCAACCGGGCAGGTAAGGGAGACTGGGCAGGGATTTTTCTTCCTCTCCTGACAGGCACCTGCTTCCATTCCTCCCTATCCTTTAGGTCCCACCCTGTTGTCTGATGGCCAGAGTGTGTGTGGGGCATATTATGCTCTTTGTGGAGCTTGCTGCTTGCCATTCAGAAGGTGACTCCACCAATCTATCTCTCTCCGACTCCCAAATACTCCTCAGCCTTTCTGCTCCCTCCTTCTCCTCAGCCACCAGGCTGAGCAGATCATTCACCTGGTCACACCTGACACAGGTGTCACCTCCACTGCCCTCCATGGCAAGTTCGAGGCTCTGACACTCTCTGACGCCTGAGGCCTGAACACCCCATGCTTGCCTGGGTGCCCACAGTTTTTTAACACCCTTTAATCTGATTGCAAACAATTGGTTCTATAATCAAAAGACTCTACTATACAGAGGACGGTTTACTGCCCTTTTAAGTGCTTACTGTTAACAAAGACTTGCCCTTTCAGGCCTTTTGTTGTGTGCCTTGTCCCGAAGGCTTCTTAAGGCCTGAGGGCGCAGGTAGCAGCTGATGACGGTTGTTTAAAATCCTCGCCGCTGAGGGGGCTCCGCCCTGGCTCTCTGCGGTGGCCGCCCCAAGCTGCCGGTGCTGGCTCGGGCTTGGTCGCTGTAGCCGCCTTAAAAAAAGCCCCCAAAAAAGATTTTTGTCAGTCTTTTTGGCTTTAGATTCCTTCTCCAGTGCAGTCTTACCTGCTCTGAAGCTGGTCTCCACGGCAAATCATGATCGTGAGCAAGCTGTGCCACAGCCACCGCACAATACTGTTCATTTCTGCTTTGCTAGTAAATGGAAAGTTAATTCTTCACCCTTCAACAGCTGTAGATGATCAGTCTCAATTATGATATAACCTTCTGGGTATCTTTCAAATTGCTGCAACAGCTCTTGGGTTTTGTTTCTTAATAGTACATACTTTTCCTCTTGGCAACATTTACCTTTCACACCCACTTTCACCAACACTGCCACTAAGTAAAAATCAGGCTACACTAAGAAAATTATTTGAGAGATACTGGATAAAACATATTTAAAAAAAAATATTAAAAAAAGGCTTTGATCCCTTGGTTTTGCAGGGCAAGGACCTAATGTGCCTTCTGGAAAGCATCACTGGATGTTACACAGCAGTGTTGGTACAAACCTCAGTGGTGGACAGTCTGAGGAACAGTGCAAGACACAAAAAAAGATGAGGATGATCTCTTAAGGTGAAGCACCCAATTCTCAGACTGAGATCTTAGGAAGGGGAAGGAGTGATGATTCATCACAGAAGAGCAGAATTCAATCCAATGGGAGCCTCTTGAAGCACAAGTGACAGTGAGAACAATCCATCAGAACACAACAGCTGAAAGGGCTAAACCTCAAGTCTAAAATTCTGAGCAGCAGTTCAGATCCAGAACATGCTCAGACCTGTATTTGCTAGATTTAGTGGTTCAAGTCTGGAAAGTCACAAACACACCAACATCCTTCTATCCAAGTAGCTTTTATACTTGTTTTCATTTTCTTAGGATGCAGTAAGTGGAACGCTTTGGAGTGTTACATGTGAATGTGCCTTTAAAGGCCAAAGCAATAATAAGGAACCACAGAAGGGACTGTCAACCTGTATGGGTATCAAGAAAGAACAAAGATTTAAACTGAAAGTTGCTGTACAGCATTTCACATCAAGCTCTGCTCAACACATTGCAGTTCCTGGCAGCACAGCTAGGAATCTCAGGTCCTTACAATCCCTGCTATTTGTCCAGACTGCCATCTCTCCTCTGAAAGCATTAGCTCATTGGGCTATAAAGCCTGCAATAACAATAACTTCTTAGATACTAACACGTATTTTAGCAGACATGCAGCAAAATTGTATGGGTATCTGTTTCCCTGAGATGCAGTGATGGCACTGCTGCTTGCCCTGTGTGCACTGCCATGACACCAGTGCAGGGCAATGAGCTTCCCAAGGAAGATCCTGCAGCTGGGATAAAGCAGAGGCTAAGCAAAAACAGAATTAGTCTAATGGCAGGAAAACCGGATCCATTAGAGGAGAGTTCCTAGGAAAAGAAATGGCTGAAATGGTCTGGATCTGAAAACCAAAATTCAAGCTTCTTGAGATGTCTTTTTTTCTTCTCTGGAAAGCTCCAGCATAAAACCAGGTTAGTGTTTATTTAGTTTTCATTATATTTTAATTTAATTTAATTTTAATTGCTATTTTCAAACTTATTTCCTTCTTCACTTTTCTGAAATTGGTTTTGTAAATCAAATGTGACAGGTCACTTTCTTCACTTGACAAACAAGGTATGACTGGATTTTTTACAGGTTTCAGAGTCTAAAGAGGCACGTGCCCAGCAGCAGCACTTCTCTCCTAGTAACTTCTCAAGCACTCTGACGCCAGAGCTCAGTATTGAACAGCAGCCATTTTAATTAATTCTAATTTTAGTTCCACCTCTTTTTGACCACCGATAAATCCATGTTGCTTTGTAATACACAACTGGAGTGTGTTCCAGGATTACACAATTGGGCATTTTAAACACATTTCTTTACTTATCCAATATATTTGGCATATGAAATAAATTACATATCTGCTTTAGGGTCGAGTAAAGCCTATGGGATGGTGATTCTAGCAACAAACTCCTTCCTGGAACTGCAGACAACATAGCACAGAAATGACATTTGGTATGGAAATGGATTTCTCTGCAGAAAGAACATGATCTGTTTGTCATTAAAACATGCTGAAGTTCTTCCAAGGGTATCAGCTACTAGAAACAGCAATTCTGCATCAACCCCACATTCTCTGAAAAGCCTTTACTTTCCCCTCATGTAGCTTTTATACCAAGGCAAAATTTTAATTCTGAAAGAAAAATACACCCTTTCTTTGCATCTGTAAAGACCCTTTTAGACAGAAGTAATTACAGAGAGATGTTTTTATTAGTCTCAAGGCTGTTGTCCAACTCTTCCTTGGATATTTTATAAACTAAATGTATTTCAAGGAGCTGCCAAAAATATGAATTTGATTTAATTCAAGTAACAGAGCTACATATTTAAAACTATGCCTTTCTCTGAACCCTTCTGTGATGATAGCTATTACCTGCTGCTTTCATGGTAGGCAGTGTATTTACTTGGGTTTATTACAGAGGAAATGAAGTGTTACAGCTGGTGTCAGAACAACAGTGGTTTCAGCACTGTGCTAAGTTTCATATCCTCGGGCACTGTCAAACTACAGTCAAGCAGAGAAGACTTCCACTAATTTGAAATACAATCCAGTCCATACCTGGGGTCTAACTGAGTGGGGTAACAGGGAGAGCAGCCCAGTGCCTGCATGGAGCACTTGCTGGACCCAGCAGGTCTGATGGCTGCACAGCTCAGTTGCAGCCTCTCGGGGATGGCAGGAGAATTCCAGTCTGGAGCCATTCCTCTGCTACACTGCCACCATAAGGCCTCCCCAGAGCCTTCTCCAGGCTGAATAACCCCAGCTCTCTCAACCTGGCCTCACAGCAGAGGTTCCAGTCACTGGATCTTTACTGTCACCTCCCTTTGGCTCTGCTCCAACAGGTCCCCTTCTCTCCTGTGCTGAGGACTCCAGAGCTGGACCCAGCAGCCCAGCCTGTCAGCACTCTCCCAGCTCAGTATTCCAGACACACCAAGAAACCAGCAATGAAAAATAGCCTGTCAACACTTCTTCATCCATTGCCCTATGTATTGATTCACACAAACAAATGGTCACATAAAATGGTAGGAATCGTAAATAAAAGTCTTCTAGATTTGTTTCAGTTTCAGATATTTTGGGTAAAATATAAACCGCTTCTAAGTACATTTTCTCTTCTGATTAAAGCCAGAAGTTGATTCTCCTGTAGACTAGACTAATACAGTCACTAATACAAAACACATCCAAGCTGGAACACAAACAGTTTTAACAATTATATTCACAACTTTTCCATACTAGCAAGATTTAGGGTGGATGTTCCTGAAGTGTCATATTTTTCAATCTACCCAGAACAGATTATTTTAGATCTGAGTAATCCTAGAAATATGCTATTAATATTGACTACTGGAAAACACTTGAGTCCCCAGGAAATCCAAGTTCTTTGATCATTATTTGTGTTCCAGATTGAACAGTCAGAAGAATAAGATTTTGATGACTGAAAATCAACAAAAATAATTTGTTCAAAAAAAAAATTAATTTTTTTTTGTGTGTTGATGTCCACCTATGCAATTACCTGAGTCATGTTGAGGTTTTAAAGGTAGAAATTCTGCCACAATGCAGAAACTTCTGAGGCTAAGCCATCATATTGCAATAGGCTGTAAGTCTAGTCTATCTGGTTGATTTTGGCTGTAACTACCTTGAAGTACTTACAGGCCTATATATTTATTATTTTTTCTGACACAGAACCATTACATTTAACTCTGAAAGAAAACCCAGTCTAAAGAGCAAACTATTTGTTTAAAACCATGATGTACTGAGAACACTTTAGAGATCAAAATATCCATGTATTTTACAGAGGCTTATTTACTTTATCTTTTGTTTTTAATACTGCCACAGAAAACTTGCTGAAATGTTTACCTAAATGCATTGAAATATTCCCACAGTATACATTCCAGCACTGAGAATGCTACCATGCACCTTTAACATAATTACTTTTTTTTAAAAAAGGGAATGATACATGAAACTAATAATTACCCCATCATAACAAAATTTAAACCTCTATAAAAATATGACATGTCCTCCAAGACCAAACCTACTTACCGAGTATATAAACAGAAATAGCTTAAGAAAGGTATTTAACACTGAAAGGTATCCCAGCATTGATACTCAAATGCTAGGGCTGCTACAGCAATATTCCTAAAAGGCTTTTCTGCCTTTTATAGTTAAAAAAAAAAAAAAAAGGTTGTTTTTGTTTTTATAAAAAGGAGGTTCAATACATGTATTTTTTACTCTGTCACTTCCACTTTAAAGCTCAGATTTGTGATGCTTTCTTCTGCTTTCAACCTTAGGCCGCTGTTTACATATTTCTGTTCCTTAGCCAGCTGAAACCCACCATAATTTTCTTTGCCTCAACTCTTTGTGCTTTAATGTCTGATTCTTAAGCCTCAAACACGTAAACTTGCTGAATTCTACCTAGAAAAAATGTGATTTATCTTTCTTCTTTATACAGGCAGATACATGGGCAAATTCACACATGCTGTATTCTTGTATCAGCATAAGGAAAATATTGCCTTTAGTAATTTAAACAAAAGAACTGGTTTTTTTCCTGGTTTTGGTTTGTTTCAAAACTGAAGCACCTGTAAAATAACAAATGCTTTAATCAACATGCATTTAAATAATTGTCTACAAGCTTTCCACTTCAGGGAAGTTACCCAGGCAGGTGTCATTAAAAAGGGGAAATGAACCTTCCCCTCCAGACTTCCACCACTCAAACAGCCTCTCCCTGATTTAAGTATTTATTGGACAAAAACCTTCCCCTTGGAACATCAAGCAACACATTTTCTTTGAACCTCTTTGCAGCTTCTTGCAAGCAGAAGAGAATTCAATCCCTCATAAGCCTTTTCTGAGAACTAACAGCCATAAAAGAGATGGAGGTGACCAGGGTTAACAAATACATGGATGATGTAATAAAATAAATCAGGGGCATGTTTTTGTCTCTATCAAAAGAGATCTGATCCTTCTGAATAGGGACAGCAGCTTTATTTCAAGTCGCCTGCTTCAGACAAAATTTATCCTGCAATGCTCAAATTATCCTTCCTTCCAACCTTAGCTTTTGCAAGTCAAAAGGGGGGAGAATAAGATGCTGGGCCACAATTACAAGAGTCTGAAGTGAGGTAAACTTCTCAATTTATGCTTTTTTTTTTTTTTTTTAACTGATATATATAATATAATCTGCAATATGTATTATAACCTGCACACCTAATCATTACCTGGGAGAGGATAATTTCTATCTGCCACATTTCTTGCAGCAAAAAATTAAAATCCATCAAACAAAAAACCCCAAACATACAAACTGTGGTGATTTTGACATTAAATCATGGAATAGTTTAAATTGGAAGAGACCTTTCAGATCATTGAGTCCAACAATTAACCACAGCACTCACAAGTGACCACTAAGCCCTGTCCCTCAGCACCACACCTCCATGGCTTTTTTTAATCCCTCCAGGGATGGGGACTCCACCACAGCCCCTAGGCAGCCTGGGCCAGACCTTGACAATCTTCGTGGGCAAGAAATTGTTTCTCCTGTCCAACTTAAACCTCCCCTGGTGCAACTTGAGACCAGTTCCTCTTGTCCTGGCACTCGTTCCTTGGGAGGAGAGACCAACCCCAGCTGGCTCCAACCTCCTTTCAGGGAGTTGTTGAGAGTGAGAAGGTCACCCCTGAGCCTCCTTTTCTCCAGGCTCAACAACCCCAGATACCTCAGACTTGTGCTCTAGACTCTTTCCCAGCTATGTTGCCCTTCTCTGGACGTGCTCCAGCACCTCAGTGTCCTTCTTGGAGTAAGAGGACCAAAACTGAAGCCATCATTTGAGAGGCATTCTCTGCAGTGCCCAGACCATGGGGATGATTCCTGCCCTAGTCTTGCTGGCCACACTAGTGCTGATGCAAACCAGGATACTGTTGTCATCAACTCACCTCACAACCAATCAACCATCCCACTAATAGGCCTTATGGTTTTAGAAAGAAAGGAAGAATCTCTGAACAAGAACATTTACAGAAACAGAAAATACCAAGCACAGTTTTTGTAAAAAATATTCCCTTTTCTCTGACTAGAATTTCTGAGACTACTTCAGTCCAGTGGAAATTGTATGTTTGCACCTCATTTTGAAAAAAAATTGAAAAACAGTCTTTTTTTTTTTCCAGCACTGCTAAAAGTAAATACTGTGACCATACCGTAATACTATAGACTTTAGATACTTATTGCAACTGTGAGCTGACCCATTTTCAGACTTTTAAAGCTAAAACTGCTTAGAAAAGTGGCAAAAATATGTGCAGACATCCTACAGAAAAGATACATAGTGACCCTGTTAAAAAAAAAAAATTAAAAACCCAGGAGAGAGCATAGGCAGAAAGAAACCACTGATTCCCATTGGTTTGTAGCAACTGTATCTCTGACCTCATAGGCTGTAAGTAACCTTCACCACAAACATACAGAATACAAACACCACTACACCTTGCTACACCCCTCCAATCCTTCTGTGGTCATTCCTGTCCATGTCCTGTCATGCATCACCCAGCTCATCTCAAAGAGCAACTTCTTAGCTACATTCAGTACTGCACACGTAGGGAGATGGATTCTTTAGGAGTACAGACAAAAGATAATACTTGGCTTCTCTGATACTCCTCAAAAGCAAAAGAGCAAATGAGAATCCTCCCAGGGTCATTAGAGACCATTAGTAGGGACTTATAAGAAGTCCTCCCCCCGAAACTGCAAGGGTCATACATTGGTTAAACTATGGGTTTATTCAGGGTTCTGTAAGTTAAGCTGCAGTAGTTACATATAATAAATTAATACAGAGCTAAAATTATGCTGCTAGAGATAATCAGTATGTGCACGAGAGGGTTGAAATGAAACAAGTCTTCCAACATCAAATCCTCCACTCCTGCTCACAATTTTTTAGATAGATTTATATTTATTTCTAATTGATTTCAGAGATGGTTCACAATGTGCTACACCACTTAAATGTACATAAGTCTACAGGAGCAGATGGAATTCATCTGATACATCTGAGGTAGGGTGCTCACATCATGTGAGCAGAGGTGATCACCAAACCACTTTCCATAATTTTTCAGCATTCATGGCTGACCAGGGAGGTCCCAGCGGACTGAAAATTAACCAGAATAACCCCCATCTATAACAAGGGCTACAGATATCATGCAATAACACTCCTCTGAAACACCTGCCCATCATTTTAGCAAGTCCTGTGCCCTAGGAGTTTAAGCCTGGATAATTTAATTGACTTTTCACATGAAGTGCAGCAGAAATGTTTCCATAACCAAGTACTGCACAATGAGGTTGTACAACCATTTCATGTACCTTTTTTTTTTTCTCCCCTTTTTCTTTCCTCTTTAAACCAAAAAGGAAAATAAAAATCAAGACAACAATCACAGTATTGCAATTGGCCCAGTCATTTTTGAGGAGCAGCAGTAGAAAGAGTTGTAAGGCAGAAAGACCAATCAAATCCTGCCAACCTCATTCGTGGCATAAAGGGAATGAGTGTCAGTCTTTTCCATTTGGCAAGGACAAGCTGATACCAAAGCCAGTCTTTAAAACCATGTCCTTGTTTACAGTACTAAGATTAAAGAGGACCCAAAGGCATTTGGCTTCAGTAAAGAAAACAGTGCTGATTTATGGGCTGGGAATCAGTAGAAGAAAAGAATTTACTCAACTTACAGCCCATTTAACCTGCCAGCTACATTTAAACACTCAGGAGTAAGAACACAGGTAAAAATGCATTGGTATTTTTGAAGACTGATCCCAAGTTTTGCAGTTTGTATTCACGCTTCACTTTTAAACTAAGGCTTTAAAACTTCACAAAGCAGAAACCTCTACACCAGTCTGTGTACTGGAAGCCATTAAACTATCACAGAATCATAGAATGGTAGGGTTGGAAGGGACCTCTGGAGATCAAGTCCAATCCCACTGCCAGTGCAGGATCACCCAGGACAAGCCACACAGGAACAGATCCAGGCAGGTCTTGAAAGTTTCTAGGGAAGGAGACCCCACAACAGGGTGGCCTGTTCCAGGCTCTGTCACTCTCACAGTGAAATCTTTCCTCATGTTGAGGTGGAACTTTGTGTTTCACCTGCTACCATTACCTCTCATCCCACTGTGGGGCAGCCCTGAAAAGAGATTGGCCCCTTCTACTTTACACCCACCCTTCAGGTATTTGTAAACATTAATAAGATACCCTCTCAGTTTTCTCTTTTCCAGGCTAAGCAGCCCCAGGGCTCTCAGCTTTTCCTCAAGAGAGATGTTCCAGTCCAGAAGTAAGTGAATTCCAGGTACTAAATGTGACTAATTTATCTTTTATTCATAAGACACCATGAATTTCTCCTCTAAATGCAGTAAATACAGGTTAATATGACTGTTGTGTCCCTTCCCCTCGATCCTTTTTCAACCAGGTAGTGAGCACATTTGCTTTGGCTGGCACTTCCCAGGATGAACAGCTGTTGATACACACAAACCAAACTCCTTCCTTCTGCTGTTCTGCACAGCGAGCAGAGGAGGAGAATCCACTACATCATTTCAGATTTTGTTTGCATGCAGCTGTCCCTAAGACACTAACACAAACCTATTCCTACAGTGGCACTGGATGAGTCCAGGTGCTCTGCCTGACAGCAACAGGCTCACAGAATCACAGAATGTTGAGGGTTGGAAGGGACCTAGAAGATCATCTAGTCCAACCCCCCTGCCTGAGCAGGATCACCTAGACTAAGTCACCCAGGAACAGATCCAGGTGGGGCTGGAATGTCTCCAGAGATGGAGACTCCACAACCCCTCTGGGCAGCCCCTTCCAGAGCTCTGGCACCCTCACTGGGAACAAGTTTTTCCTTGTGTTTCCCCTAAACC
The DNA here is from genome assembly GCA_025447755.1 of Corythornis vintsioides. Lineage (NCBI taxonomy): Eukaryota > Metazoa > Chordata > Aves > Coraciiformes > Alcedinidae > Corythornis > Corythornis vintsioides. The sequence continues at coordinate 15,985 of JAOEGS010005052.1, read as the reverse complement.
TCTTGTGCTCCAACTTGCTCTCATTGCCTCTTGTCCTGTCATTGGATGACACTGAGCAGAGTCAGGCTCCATCCTCCCTACACTCACCCTTAACATATTGATAGACACAGTATTTCAGGTGGGGTCTCACCAATGCAGAGTAGAGGGGGAACCCAAGAGGCTGATCACATCATGCTGCCTGGTCCTGTATGTAAATCACTACCAGAAGCTGAGCAAATATTAAGCTTGAAATTTTTCAACACCATGAAAAAACTGTACTGTAAGCTTTTCAAAGATTCAAGAGCCATAAAGAAAAGGCATGGTAAAAATTCAAACCAAGTCATAATTCAGTTTCAAAAGTTCACTCAGATAAAAATGGATAAAATAATTTACTGGTTTGGTTAAGATTAACACCCTTTTGATGAATTTACAAATGTCTACCTAAAGTTAGCATTGTCCCCATCCCCAAATTAACTCCCAAGGACTACTAAGTACATATTCATGGTTCATGTGAAATTTCTAACATCTTGGCTGAATAACAGAAATGGTGCATGATGCACACCTGCCTTTGACCACAAAACCACTAGAACACAAGAAACACCTTGTAGAAAAATGGGGAAAATCTTTCATGTAACATAGTACTTTTCTCAAAAAAACCCACCAGAAAAAATGCACCCAGCAAGAGTGCAACAATAGAGAAACTTCCTCCACAGATTTCAGTGAGTATTTCTTACCTGTTTAAGTGGTTCATAACATTTTTTAAAAATCCTTTGAAGACAGTTTTACAGAAAATACTGAATTTAACCCCTTACAAATATTGTTTTGTCTTAAATATGAAACATTCTAATTATGAAACTGCTTAGTGAAGACTGAAGCTTAGTGAACATTTGATTATATTACCACAGAAGGCTGTGCTGTGAGAAAAATCTCCTTAATGCTTAAAGTGTAATAATAATGGGACAAAACACAGTTGTATACATGGATTTTTATCTATTCACTTTGAAAATATGGAACACTGAATATTGGAACAGCCTGCTCAGCCAAACTAGACCAAAGTCAGAAAGAACAAACGTCCCTAATGGGTCTTTGGTGGTGCCCAGTGACAAGGGGCAACAGGCACAAACTGAACCCAAGAGGTTCCATCTGAACAGGAGGAAAAAATTATTTGCTGTGAGGGTGCCAGAGTGTGGCCCAGGCCTTCCTCCACCAGACAAGTGACACCTCTTTGTAGAGCAGACTGTAAACAGAAAGCCAAGCTGCAAGGAGGACAACTCATTTAACATCTTGCAGCTTTTATTAGAGAGAATCAGCACTCCGAGGTCTCTCAGAAAAAGTCCTTTTAGCAGGACGTGGTTTTAAAGATGTTCAGATAGTTCTCTGCCAATCACACCAAGGCAATTAGAACTTCAATACCTTCCCAGGAGCTGATTGTTTACTTGCAAGCAGAAAGTGCTAATGAGACACACACCAAAGCAGTCTGTGAAAGGGGGAAACATCTTTTGGTTTTACTTCACTCAAAATGCAAGAGAGGTGCATCATCCTCTTATGGAAAAATGGAGAAGGGAAAGTGTAAGATCTCTTTAAACTGAGAAGGCAGGAGTTTTGAGCTTCACTCATCCTGTTACAGTAACACTCAGCCCAGTGGCCATATCCAGTCTCATCTGATTTCAACAATAGAGAGAAAATGTCTGAAAATGCCCTACAAGCACAAACTACACAGAGCACAGAGCAGTCTGGCAGTACATGCCCCTGGAGCTACTCTGAGAGACCACTGCTGACTGAATTCCCTTTTCATTCTAGAGCAACACCACAGATTTCATCACCATTTGCCCCAGTAACATTCCCCTGGCAGGGCATAGAATGGCAGGCTTCTGAGTGTCCCCTCAGCTTGGGAGAAACAGGCTAGCAGGGAGGGAGCCTTAATTTGAAGTAAGATTGCTGTTATTCATTCTGTTTCCCACGAGTATTTTGTTTATATCCCAGAGCTGCAAGTTTATTGTTCCAGAAACTTGATGAAGGTTTTTCACAGGAGTCATTCATAAACAGGTTAGACATCAGCAGGGCTCACTTGTCCTTCAACATAAGCTCTTATCAGTTACAAAATAGTTTTATGCTGATACAAGGAGTTGAGGCTCACCACTGACTTCTGAATATCACGTGCATTTTCCTTTCAGAGCTTACTAGGAATGCACGATTTACCCAGAATCACAGCTCTGCTGCTGCTTCAAGCACAGGCAAGCCCAGAGCAATTTCAAGGCTCGGGCTTTTTCTGGACCATGACTAATGTCAGCTATTAATACTACTTAGAAAAAAATCCAGGTGAACCCTCTGGCTTGCAAAAGTAGCAAAAAACACCTGAGCAAATCCCATGCGATTGGCAGAAACCTCAAAATCAAATTCAGTCAAATGAGTATAAAAGTGCTGTAACAGAACAGCACCATTGCTTTAGCATAGCTGGACACAGCCCGATCCTGGTTGCTCAGGAATTATTTCAGTGAAAGCAGCAGAAGTATCTAATTCAGTAATGTCATGTATGTCCAACAGTGAACCTGGGTGGCCAAGAAGGCCACCAGCATCCTGGTTGTATGTGTGACTATTTGGCCAGCAAGACTAGGGCAGGAATAATCTCCCTGGACTGGGCACTGCAGAGAATGTCTCTCAAATCCTGGCTTCAGTTTTGGTGCCCTCACTCCAAGGAGAACACGTGTCCAGAGAAGGGCAAAAAAGCTCAGGAAGGGTCTAGACCACAAGTGTTGTGAGAAGCAGCTGAGGGACCTGGGGTTGTTGAGCCTGGAGAAAAGGAGGCTCAGGGGAGACCTTCTCAGCTCCCTGAATGGAGGTTAGAGACAGGTGGGGTCAGTGTCTTCTCCCAAGGAACAAGACAAGACAAAAGAGGACAAGACAAAAAGGTAAGAGGAACTGGCTTTATATTATGCCAGGGGATGTTTAGGTTGGATTATTAGGAGCAATTTCTTCCCCAAAAGGGCTGTCAAGGCCTGGCCCAGTCTACCCAGGGCAGTGGTGGAGTCCCCATCCCTGGAGGGGTTTCAAAGCCATGGAGATGTGGTGCTGAGG
>JAOEGS010005052.1:0-12509 GCA_025447755.1 Corythornis vintsioides | reverse complement strand
GGCCCAGTCTACCCAGGGCAGTGGTGGAGTCCCCATCCCTGGAGGGGTTTCAAAGCCATGGAGATGTGGTGCTGAGGTCCATGGTTTAGTGGTGGCCTGGCAGTGCTGGGTTAATGGTTGGACTTGATGATCTGAAAGATCTCTTCCAACCAAAATCATTCTATATATGACAGTGTGCATGCAAGGTCACAGAATCCATTACCTAAGAGTAGCAAAATTACAAATTGCCATAATCTAATTTAATATGGCCAGTCCCCACTACAGCGACTGAACAGAACAATCCCTTTCGCTAAGAAGAACACCCTGGTTTGTTACAGGACCATTTCTCCACTGAAAGCTTAAACTTCACAGCACTACAGAATGCTGAATTCAGAGAGGAATTTTTTTTTGTGTAGTGATAGACTGTCTACAGAAACAAGTTCACAGTCATCAGGTGGCTGTGAGGAAAAAAAACCCAAAACAAACCAGGAAGATAGGACAGAGGCATGAGAAACAGGCAGTTTTCTCTAACACCAACTAAAACATTTCCCACAGTTTTTATATATATGTACACAGACATTTTATCCATATATCACAACAGTAAGAAATTTAAAAGGATTAGGATTGTTTTCTTAGTTTTGGCTTTGGGAAGGGACAGGGGAGAGAGAGGGTCCTCCCAGCAACACTTCAATTTTTTGCAAAGCTAATTCCACAGTAAGAAGCAGGCAGATAAACCTAGATGCTGCTGAACAGATCCAGATAAGCCTATGGTTACTCTGCAGAAAAAACATGTGCAGAAATTAAACATCTTCAATATATCTTCAATCAGCCAACAACTGAGTCCAAAATGCTTCTACTGTCTTGCAGGAGTTTGACATCAAGATGTTTTTCCTCATCATAAAATCACCCTACCCAATATTAATTTTGCAGTGTGATTTAAGAGGTTATCACAGTTTAGAGTACCAGGGCTCTTGTCTGCCCTGTTTTTCAGCTTCACAACTAACATTTCAGTGTACCCCACTTGGGCAACAGCACACAGAGGACTAAAGAAAGCTGTAACACAAAAGGACTACATCTCTCTAAACCCTTGTGATCTTTGAGTGGTGCACTCCCAGTGCAAGAGCTAACCCCAAGACTTCAGAATCACTGAGCTCAACTCTTACTAGCATTGAGCACCACAGTTGCTATTCTGCTACATTGGAAGATTTATGATGGTGGGATTTATAAATGTTTAGCTCCTCAATATCCAGGCCATTTATTCACCATAAGAAGAAATCTAGAAGCTACTTAATACCTGACAGCAGCAGCACAGAACAATTTAAGAGAATTAAAGGCAATTTCTATATTTAATTGAAGATCTAGGCAGTTGAAAAGGCACAACTGCAAAAGATCAATAGTGAATGCTGCATCTCACCCTCCTGTGAAGAACACAGAATTTTTGAAGACTAAGAATAATTATATTTCACGTAGGATACAAAAATACATTGCTTTTCACAACTTCTATATTCAATCCCAAGTGCTATAAGAACATTGTTTTTTATGCATTAACATTCAGCTACCCAGAAATAAAATCTACTTTTACACAGGACAACAAACAAAAATCGTGAACTCTAAATGTGGCTTCAGCCTGTCCACATATAAAACTCAACTTGGATTTCATTTAGTGCACAGTTGCTTTTACAAACTTATTTCAGTGGCATGTTTTGCATGAGCTGTACAATGGCATGGTTTTTACCTCATGGCAGCTTTAAGGGCAATACAAGGATGGCTCCTCAGTGTGCTCTTTGGCACAGCTCAATTCTGTACTTGCCCTGTGGCTGGAGACAACACAGGAAAATAATCTGGTTGCAAATTCTCATCATCCTGCAGCTCTGAAGCATCTTAAAGCTGCATCTTAGAAAGGGACATGACTTGCTGGAGAACATATTCTCTCAAGAATTTTCTGGAACTTTAGTTTCAACATTACACTATTAAAATCTGTATATTATAATAAAGTTTAAGGTTCATACGTAGCAGATCAGATCATACATCTCACCACTGCTTAGCCCTACAGTATCAAGAAAAGCCTGAAGCCCAAACAGGAGGCTTGAAAAAGGTTTTCAAGTGTCTACCCTACAAATTGTACATTAACAGATCTTAGTCTACAGCAGTTCATTTAAGAAAAAATAAAAAATGACACTGCTACCACCATTCAAAATCACTGTGTTAATTTTCAGCAGAATTTTTTTCTTCCTGCTTTAAATATATAGACTTGTTTTCCTCTTAACATGACTATGTGTAAGAAATAGTGCTGCAGCAGCTTCAATGTTAACAGCTAAATACAGACTGTTTTCCTTAAATATGTACTTAGGTTGTTTTCTAGACAATTGAACTTTTCAGATGAAAGTATCAGCTGAAGAGAGCAAATATTTGAATGGTATTCAGTACAAAAACTGATGACTAACAGAACAAAATGGTGTAATTTCAAGAGCTGTACGTTATAATCATCATTGTGAGCAGAGCAGGGAACAGTGCTACGAGCAGCAGGGATACAAACCCAACAGTTGCTGCAATCAGCTTCTGTTTCTTTACAGACATTCTGTAGCTTCATATAGCTGAGTCATTTCAATCATCCTGCCTATTTGAAAAAAAGACATATTTTATGATTACTTCTCCTGCTGGATCTCTAGCTCTGTATGCACCACTGCTATTCAGTGCCTGGTACTGCTCTGTATTCCCTGTTGTTAGCTCAACCACATTTGAGCAGAACAATGTTAATGGTTATTTTTACTCCTAGATTTCAAAGTGTCAGAAAACTCTTCCCTCCCCCATTTCTTTACCATGACATGCCCTACTGCAAGAAGGTACTACCACAATCCTGGAGAAGATCAGCAGTCACCACCCCTATACTTTCATCTGGGGAACACTGCCTTTGGTGTTACTACAACAGCCTGTGGCCATTCTCAATGGACACATGTCAGGGAAATTAAAAATTTGTTATAAGGCTTATTATGAGGAAAAACTTGAGGGTGATGGAACTCTGGCCCAGGCTGCCCAGAGAAGTTGTGGAGTCTCATTCTCTGGAGAGACCCCAAATCCTCATGGTCAGTGTGATCTTGGGAACCCTGCTCTGGGTGATCCTGCTGGAACAGGGAAGTTGGACAAGGTGATGATCTCCACAAGTCCCTTCCAACCTCTGCCTTCTGTGATGAGAGACTGGGCCTCCTCAGCAATAGGCTACCAACCCTGAGCAGAAGGGAGAACACCCACAAGTGCAGGTTTGCTGCAAGAGACAGAGCTTGACTGTCCCTTCCATCCACTGCAGCTGGTTTCTGCTCCCAGCATCCCTGGCTCACACCTGCCTAGACGTGCCTACCTTGGATGCAAACTGTACCAGACCACTCGAGTTTTGTCATGTGCCACCAACCCCACCCCTAAGCTGAGCCCTCTTCCTTACACTCAGGGGTCACAGTGGGAGCATTGCTGCCTCTGCAGCTGCCAGACTGTACAAGAACTGTAGAACTGAAGTCTAATTTCCACTTTTACAGATGTCTCTATTAGGATCTTGCTGGAAAGCATTCATACATCAGCCATGGTAATGGACTGCCCAACCCTTAGCCTCGTGTACATGTCTGATGGGTGCTGCACTTCATGCATAGCAAACTTGAATAGATGGAAGAACGTGTGCAGAGCCTAACAAAAGCGAGCTAAAAACTACAATAACTGCCTTAAAAACATTCCTTCTGTCTTCACTAGGTGAAAAATCACTCGCACCAAGGCAGGCAGCAGACTGCTTATGCATAATTTAAAAGCCTCATCTAGTTTCCAGCAAGTCAATGAAAAAATCTCCTACAAACCTTAATGTCAACTGAAGTGGGCCACGGGGACTGAACTGCACGATTCCCTGCCTCTTACGCCAGTGCTTTGGACAAGATGAACTTCACCGAGTAAGCTGAGCTACCTGGTTCTCCTCCATTGTTTGGACTTCAATTAAAAACAAAAACAAAAACAAAACAAAAAACAACAACAACAAAAAAAGAAAAAAAACCCCAAAATTAAAGAAAAAGCAGGAAAACAGAAGTAAACCCAAGCATTCTATACACAGAAAAATCACTTCAAAGGATAACAGCTTCATGCTTTGAGTAACACAGCTCAGCATGTGGATGCTGCTCAGCACAGAATGAATGGCTTCCCCAGGGGATCAGGCCCTTGTGATACAAAATCAGGCATCAGAATTTGGGCTGATATTTTTTTCAAATAAAAAAATGAGAATACCCAAAATATAACAAACTCTCAAAAAACTCCCTCTCCCTCCCAAAAAACACACACAAAATAAAAAAACCCCAACAAACAAAACATCCCCCAAAGCAACACAAACAAAAACCCCCAAACAATAAAAGGAAAACCAAAGTCAGAAGCTATTTTTTGCCACAGTTACAGTCTCAGTCTCAAGGAGGAGAAAGGGAGCAGAGCCATTCCTTGGCACATATTTGAAGCACCTGCCCTTCCTGGGCGGTCAAGGCCCTTTTGTGAGATGCTGAGAGTCCAAATAGTTAAAACCTAAATAAGTGAAAACCTGAGGAAATTGGGAGCAAGGCAAAAAGCTGTCTCTATGAAGCTTAAAAAAGCCTGCTGTCTTGCACAGGGTATTTAGGCAGGCACATTTCAACGCCCGCGTAGGCGACATTCCCGGTGACCCAAGAACAGTGTTTTACATTAGCAGACACATTCTGATCTTATGTAAATCAACGTGAAGCTTCTACAGCTGCAAGTTTCCAGTTTTGGTGGCTATCAGCTATTAATAACACAGTGTATGGGATATGGGATAAATAAGGAATTTTCCAAAACCCAGCAACTTAGGGAATGAAACTTTCTGGTTCCAGGAGGGCAAAATTCTTCTGCTTTCTGAACTACAAATCTTATTCATATATTCCTTCATGTGTTTACTTCAGTGTTCTCTCCTCAATTATAAACATGTTACAAAAACAAATAAAGCTTTTTAGTCAGCAGTTAATGGAGTTTGAGCTCCCTTTTATTTTAAGCTAGCCCAGGAAAACTTTAAAGTGGATTATTTTCTACCAAGAGCTATTCTGCTCCCCCACTGCACTGCCCAGGCACTCAGCACTGCTGCTTGACTTTCAGATCTGCAGCTTGAACTCTAACATTTGCCAGGATTCAGGCAATTTTGCAGACCAGACTTCCTGCAGAGCCGACAGCTTTGATAACATTTTTAGAGGCTCAAAAAGGAGAAAAAATTTAGGCCACTTTTCCTTATTCTCGATGGGGTACATTAGCCCTGCTTCAGTCACAAAGACTCTTCAGATACTTGTTTTTAAGGTGGGACTTCTATGAAAAAGGTCATCTCAGATCTGTCCGTGGAGTAATCAGCCCCAGGATCCCTCAAATATTTCAATATCTTCTTGAATGTGGATTTCTCAGATGTCTAAGGACATCAAACCCTACACTAACTCTTCAGCTCTGTCCTCCTTCAGCAGATGCCTTGTGAAGCAGAAGGGTATGCTTGGCCTAATTCTACTTCTTGGATCATTCTATTCCACATCTCATCTGTGCAAGTTCTTAGCAATGCTTTAAAATTACTTTTAAAAATCCCCATAAGTATATATACACATACACATATACTCAGTATTTCACATACTAACTTGGGTATTAAAGAGGAAAACTAAGCCCTTTTTGTGTCACAGCATTTACAGGCCTTGCCTAAAAGCCTAGAGAGTCTCATGTTGTACTAGAAATTAACTATATGCTTGCTCCCAAACCAAGCAACAAGTCTTTTCCACCATCCCTCAGCATTTGCATAAAGTACAAATCTGAGTACAGGCATGCATTTCCTATCTACCTCGTTTTTATGATGATACAGTGTTTTTAAAGATAAATGCATTTCAAGTATATCAGCATTAGAAGGCTCTTCCACACTGCATTAAAAAAACTGAACCATACATCAGCCTCATATCTCCATTCTCTCTGAAAATTCCTCAAGTGTGCAGTTTACAGCTGTTTATTGTAGGAGATAGCTTATCACAGCCACCATTGTTAGATGCCTACTATTTTAAACAGCTGAAGTCAGCTCTTTCAGATGGCACGAGCTGCTCTGTGCTGAAGGGAAACCTGTATAAATGGTCTCCCACCACTTCTCTGCGAGGACTTCTGCCAACAATCTGAAGCCCCATTTGTGCACAGCGTGGCTACATGAAGAGTAATCACAAAGTAGTTAATATTTTGCTCTAAGTTCTTAACAAGTTCACCACATACTTTGTGAACCTTTCTGTAAAAAAGCCAGGAGATGCCACAGAGCAGTGTCTGTGGTAGGAATTCCTGCTCTTGAAAAGATTTCTTTAGTAAAGATGTTGTTCACTGGGATCAGATATATCGGCCTCTTAATCTATTTGCATTTTTATATATCACACCCCTTTATCTTGCATTATTTAAATAAGAACTATCCTTAAGACATGCCCTCAGCCAGGATTAATCAAGATACTAATTTCCTCCCTTGTTAGAACACAGAGGCAGGTTCACAAGTTTCTTTGCAAGCACCAGATGAGTTATGCAGCCAATGCTCCTTTTACCCTCTTGCACCCTCCTCTTGGCATAACCACAGCCAGTGCAGCAGCTTTTGGCTCTTCCACCTCCAAAGTGTCTCTTCTTACAAGGAAAATCAATTCAGAAGCGGCCAGTGAGCCAACTGGAGACAAACAAATGGGCTTCCTGGCCACCCAGCTATGACTTCTGATCAATTCCAATTCACTGCACTGCAGTGACTGGCCACTAATGATACACATTTTCAGGTGCAGTGTCAGAGACTGCAGTTCAGGCTTAGGGTGTTATTTTCAAGGTTGCATTAAAAAAAAAAATAAATACTGGTGTTGAAACATAAAAGGCTAAAAGTTCATCAAAAAGCTTCTGTCAGTCCATGGTTGAGGTAAGGCAGCAAGGACCTAACCTTGAATAGGATGTGAAACAGAACCATCTGTCTTATGTGTTCTTTTGCTGTCGCTGACCTAGACATAAGATAAAAATCTGGACCAAAGATGAGCCAAGAGCACATCCTAAAATACTGATATAATGCTGAAAGACACACCTTTAAAGGTAATAATGAGCATGATAATTAAGCAACCTCCTCAAACATCCCTAAAATGTTTTAATCATTAGAGTACATATGTATGTTGTAGGGTGGGTAGGGAAAAATGAGTAACAGCAAATTAAAACACGCCAATACAGATAGTGTTTCTCTAGAACAGAAATAATTACAAATATCTGCATGGATTTGCTTTTTGCACACCAGGTGAAGAACCCTTACTAGTGACAATGCTATCATTCAAAGTGGTTGTCTGAGTGCCCTCTGGGTGACTGGTTTTGTTTTGTTGTAGGTGGGTTTTGGTTTTTTTTTGCTGTCCAGTTTTATTAGTTTTTTTGGTAACGTTTTAAGGTTTTTCTTTACAATTTCAGGAATGACTCCTAGAGTGGAAACCAACAGAAATCCAATAGCACTATTTCTGGGCAATCGTTCAGAAGGAATGAACTCAAAAAATGAGGTATAATCTGACCCATATAAAGTTGAGATAAAGAACCTCATAAATGTCTATCAATATGTTAAGGGTGAGTGTAGAGAGGATGGAGCCAGATTTCTCAGTGTCATCCAGTGACAGGACAAGAGGCACTGGGAGTCAGTTGGAGCACAAGAGGATTAGGGTAAACACAAGGAAAACTTTTTTTTTGGTGCCAGAGCTCAAAATGATTAATTTTTATCAGTAATGAAACTGATAACACTAAGATGTTAAATTTTCACTCTACTATTTACTAGCTGTTCCACATTACTCCCAGCTTTCTACGTTTTCTGCATAAAGCACAGCAACATTTGTGCATTCTATGCCAATTACTCAGCTTCTGTATCACAAACATGACCTCTTGGGAAGAAAAAAAAAATACAGCAAACGTTTCTCCAAACAAATTGCCTATAAATTGAATCTTAAAGAACTTGAGGCAGATTAGGTGATTTAGATGAGCTGAAAGAAATCCCTCACTATTCTACATCCAGTTTTAGAAGTATCTGAATAAGCTCAGCAGCCTCCTAAAGCAGCGAAGCCAGGGGTTCTGTTGGCACAGGACACAACTAGCACCTGAGATTAACACAGAGATCTTTGGGATTTTGAGATGAGGATAAATTATTGGCAAAATCCTTGTTAATGAAACACTCTGCTAAATACTGGCACTGGACATTTACTCTGGGATACCTCAACTCCTAGAGTTGCTTCCAGAACCAAAGAGCCATTGACTCCAGCTCCTGGCAGTATCCATGTACATGCAGGTTTTCCAAAACTGACTCCAAAAGCCCTTCCACAACAAGGATTTGCAACATGAGGAGTAACTGCTTTACTGTGAGGGTCACAGAGCACTAGAATAGGCTCCCCAGAGAGGTTGTGGAGTCTCCTTCTCTGGAGATTTTCAAGACCACCTGCATGCATTCCTGTGTGACCTGTGCTAGAGTAGATGATAGCATATGGTCCTGCTCTGGCAAGGGGGTTGGACTCAAAGATCTCTGTGGTCCCTTACAACCCCTGACATCCTGTGAGCCTGTGAATTTTTGTTCTAAATCTCCAGCATCTCAAGATGGCCAGCTTCATAATTTGTTATTATTCATTAGCAACTCTGACATAAAATAAAGTAAGCAGAAGCAAGCACAGACTCAAGTGTTCAGATGAGCCCTAAGATGGAGAGCCAGCAATGTTTCATTATTCATCAGAAGGTGTTGAAAGAACGTGGTGTGTGTTATTTGATCAGGATCTGCAAACAGGAAGTTTCTAAAAATACTTTTCAGTTCTATTTATTGGGAGATGGTTTGTATTTTTTTTATATATATACCAATTGCACGGCAAGCTGTAACACAAGCAACTAGCCGGTGTCATAAATATGCCAACAAATAATAAAAAGCTTTGAGCAATCATATTTCATTCATCTCAGTTCCAGAAATCCCGTAAATATGGAAAAAAACAACCCCTTCATTTCCCTTAGAGTGGGAGAAAAAAAAAAAAAGAAAAAAAAAAAAAAGAAGACATCACTGTAATGGTTGGATTAAAACTCAAAGATCTTTTCCAACCTAAAGAATTCTGATTCTATTCTATGGTTTTTATGACATTCCCTGTTCTACCTCTCCATCTGTGCCTGTAATAAAACTTGATTAAATTCTCCCTTGCCATAGTTTATCAAGCCCTGGAAGGCCCCAGAATAAGGATATAATCAATATAGGACACTAGTTTAAAAGCAGAATAAACTCTTAAAGCCATGATTACCTCTCAGTAGTTTAATACAGGCACTTTATAACCCAAGATGAGCCTCTTTTCAAGTAGCATTTTGAAAATGCAACTTGGCATTCTAAAACAGACTGCATTAATTTTTGCAGGTATGTTAATATAATTAGGAAAGTCTGAGTTGCCATTACATGTATTATGACAGCACTTTGAAATGCCAATTAGTGATCAGGCACCGAAGAAACACAAGATAAATTGCTCCCTTAACAAAAGTGACACTGAAGGCATGGCAGAGAGAAAAGCAGCATCTCCAGTGTTAAGAACACAGGTAAATCAGGCAGTGGACGGGAAAGATCTTTTATCTGTCAGTAGCACTCAGCTTACAGACTTCTGAGACAGGTCTCTGAAAGATTCAAAGTGATATTAACACATTAACTTGAGCCAACTCACAGAAGGAAGTGGGGTTACATTGTACTCCAGCTTAGTTTTGAAAATAAAAAAGAAAAAAAAGAAAGAAAAAATAAAATAAAGGAAAATAAGACCAAAACAACAACAACAAAACAAAAACCACAAAAACAACAACAACAAAAAAAACCCAACCACCAACCCAAACTAATACTCCTAGTAAACCATTCTACCATACCTCAAAAATCTCAAAAGCATCGCTGTGCTTTGTAACAAGCAAGGGTTTAGCTACGGGCACATCGGTTTAATTAAAATTTACAGTAAGCAGATAAAATTATTTTTACCAGTAAGATCTTAAAGTAGAACACAGCAAAACCTGAGTCATAAACCTCCCTCCTGAGAACAAGCTGGACTTGTGACACAGCTCAAATGGCAGGGCACTTCTTAGTAAACAACCCATCAGAAAAATCAGAAACCGTTTCAAGTGCGAGGAGAACCAGTCACAGCAGATTTTCAGCCTGTATTCCCAGATGGTATCCTGCAACTAATCAGAGGAACAGCAGTCTGCTCAAACTGGGAAGGGACAAGGAGCTTCCAGCCAAGCTCCAGCACACGGGGTGGGAAAAGCAGCCTTATAAAACAGTATTACATTTCAGTAAGACACCAACATATACAAGGGAAGTACATTTAACTCAGCTAAAACTGCAGACTTGTGTGTATTGATGCGATAATCCTAGGGTTTGTTTTCTGTAGAAAACTGAAGAAAATGACTGAAATCACCACCATGCCCTCTGCTCCTAAGCCCAACACCATGCCCTCTCTCGTGGAAAGGTGGAGGCAGACACCCAGTGCTGGCCATGTACAGCAGTGGCCATTGGAGCTGTGACTGCAGCCGTGCAGACACTTGGAATTTCTACTTATCTTTACATCTAAGTAGTAATCAGGAAAAGGAAGAATGGAAAGAAGAAAGTACTTCAAAGAAATAAATTCTGGTGTGTTGTTTTAACCCCCAAAGGGGTTAGGCAATTTCTGAAGTTGTTTATACGTCAGTTTAAACTAAATGAAGTCGCAATGAATGAATTTTGGCTGCGTAGTGCCTTTTAAAGAGTGAAGAACATCCATTATGAAACTATAAAAAGCAGCAATAGCAAACTGTGCTGTGCTTATCTTGTCACTTGACACATCAAAATACCCACTTACTGTCAGCATAACAGACAAAAGAGTCTACAAAAGCACATTTTTTCTCTGTTTGGAATACTTGCCCTTATTTCAATGACAAGTCTTACTAATAGGAAAGATTCTTGATTACATGCTATTTTTCAGTATTTACGACACTGCAGACCAACAATCATGCAACGAGAAGAAAGACTAGAGATGCAAATGTGAATTAAGATGCAGTTCAGTAAATATTTGGAGACAAACTGCTTCTATTAGATAGCAAGATTGCTAGATGCATTAAAAATCATAAATTCACAGCACAGTTCCTCCAAGACTCTTTTGTCAAGAGTGTAGAGGTACACACTTCAGAATGGGATTCCTACGTAGCAACCACATTGTCATCCTTCACATCATACCTTCTTTCATTAACCTTACAAAGGAGATGATTTATTCATTATCAAGTTATTAAAATGCACTAAGCCTTCTCTTATCTCAAGGTATTTATCATTATTTTGTACAGAAAACGGCACTTAGGAAGCTATTTGAAGTCAGTCACTCCTTTTTAATTACTGTTTGCAATTAATCAGCTGCTAGTGAAGTTCTGTGGGAGAAACTCAAAGAGACTATAATTGAACTGCTGCTTCTTTAGGTCACAGTTCTCCCTCAAAAGACTAAGAGTTTTGGTCCCAGTTCCCCCTGCCCTACAATTTCCTACATAAAATGTGGCAAGCTCAGTTAAAACTGGCTCACCAAAATTATATTTTGTGGTATTATGTGATGAAGCTGATGCAGAACTTCCTTGATGTCATCAGGTTGTCCAATCTCTACCAATGTTTATAATTTTCTAAGTTTTTCTAAGCATTTTTCTAACTTCTCACCACAGACAAGTTGTACTATTCCATGCTCTACTTACTCCTTAAGTATAGGCATCTTTCATTATTACTGATAACAAAGTAACAGAATGCTAATATCCTGAGTTAGCTTCTGTCCAAATATTAGTACAAGCAAATTACCCACTCTGGATGCATGGTTTTAAATTTGTGTTTAGTGCACACACAGATTAGTGTTCACATTCTCTCTGTAACTCACAGTACTTCCTGGTTTATCCCATCACCTTTTCTGCTTACTATGGCATTAATTTAATCACTTGCTTAAATTAATTGAGCAATCAAATCTCAGATGAATCACAGACATTTGGCAGTACAGGACCCCAGAACGGGATAGTCTAGTGCACCATGACACAACAAATCTTCAAGCTATTAACAGCTTGCTGTTTGGATTCACCTATGAATTCAGGGACAAAGAAGAAATAAATCAGAAGGAACATTGGAATCCTTGCTCCTGTCCCCATCCTAGTGAAGGTGTGGAACTGCTTGTATCCCTGCCCTTAGCATTGCTTTGCCAACTCTATTTTGTCCTAGATTGGTAACACCACATTCTCTTACTGACCAAACCCGAGATATATATATATATATATTTTTTTTTTTTTCTTTTTTCCTTATTTGATGCAATTCTGTTGCTTTGAAGCAATTGCACTTCAGGGATGAGAGGTTTACAAACATATATTGTTTCAAAAACCACTGTCCTAAAAATCATCTCCAATTTTCACATGCAGTCATTTTATCCCTGAACACCAAAGGCAAGTTAAACATTCATAGATTCATAGATATTAGGGGTTGGAAGGGACCTAGAAGATCATCTAGTCCAACCCCCCTGCCCGAGCAG
>JAOEGS010005051.1:0-21752 GCA_025447755.1 Corythornis vintsioides | reverse complement strand
ACCTTCACATCCTCAACCAGTCCCTCTTTGTTGGTCAGT
The DNA here is from genome assembly GCA_025447755.1 of Corythornis vintsioides. NCBI lineage: Eukaryota > Metazoa > Chordata > Aves > Coraciiformes > Alcedinidae > Corythornis > Corythornis vintsioides. The sequence continues at coordinate 21,713 of JAOEGS010005051.1, read as the reverse complement.
ACAAGGTCCAGCATCACTCCTCTCCTTGTTGGCTCTTCACACACCTGCATTAGGAAGTTCTCATCAATGCTCTGGAGGAACCTACTGGACTGGCTGCGTCTGGATGTGCAATTTTCCCAGCAAATGTCAGGGTAATTAAAGTCCCGCATGACAACCAGAGCCTGGGATTTTGAAGCTACCTCCAGCTGCTTGTAGAAGGCCTCATTAGCTTGATCAGGCCTGATCAGGTGGTCTGTAGTAAACGCCTACTACAATGTTTGCCATTCTAGTCTCACCTTTGATCTTTACCCACAAGCTTTCAACCTGATCCTCATTGCTCCCCTGGGAGACCTTCATACATTCCAATTGCTCTCTCACATAGAGAGCAACTCCACCACCTCGCCTTGCCAGTCTATCCTTCCTAAAAAGGACATAGCCATCCATGACAGTGGTCATGGATGCACATGCCCCATCTACTTCCCCTGTCTCCTCGCAGACCATGTGCAGCCAGTGGCTTTAAAGCTGAGTTATGTATTAATTAATAATAAATTACTGATTGATTAATTAATTATCATTTTAAGGGAGAAGCCTTGAAAAAACCCTATCAGAACTCTAAAATAAGTAGAGAATTTTACCTCTATTTCTTGGGATTTCAGTACCACCTCCATAGCACAGAACTACAACCACCTCATCACGTAATAAATAATGATGGGAAAACAGAGGACTAAATACTTGTTCATGAGCTGCCCCTTCTGCACACTGAATGAAGCAGAATTTTTGAAGAAAAACAGTTTGAGGTCAAACAAACAAGAAGTATGACACTGTATGTATAGGAAATGAACTCAGTTTCCAGAAATTACCTTAGTTATATCACTGCCCTAACTCTGACCTAATACTCTTCTTTTCACATTGTTTTGAAATACTACATCATTTCTATGTAACATTACACAATTATAATTATTATAAAAGCTATTTTCTATGTCTAACACCTGGGATTTTATGCAATAGTGCCTTAATAAACTGCATCAGCAGAAATTCAAAACCACACAAATATGATGGCAAAATGGAGACAGGAAAGAACAAATTAAAGACACAAATTCAGTCTTCTTTGAAAAGAGCTCATCATTATCTCAGTGGAAATTCAAGGTGACAGAGTCCAAACACAGACACAGAAAATAGACCACACAACAGAATACACACACAATGGGAATGAACAACACACTCAGCAGTATTTCTGGTCAAGACATATTTTAATACCCAACATTGCTCCACAGCACAGAATCATACCTGAGCAAACTACAGTGGAAATTTGAGATAAATACAATATACATGTTTACCTAATACTATATAGTTATATTTCTTTATATAAATATTATACATATACACAAATATATACACATATGTGTATGCAGAATTAATTACTTTCACGTATATCACTTTTCAGTGCTCAACACCAATAGCACTTATATCACTTAAATCAGTATTTTTCACTGACTCCCATGACACTGAAAGCAAAGAGTTGAGAAAAAGTGCCCTGAGATTCCAGAAGAACCACAAGGGTGGCACCAGGAAACAGATTTTGCTCATTTATAACAGCTTTGAAAACAATAACATATTACACTTTTCAAGGCTAAAATGTTGCTGATGATTTTAAAATTAACATGCATTTTCTTAAAAAGTTATATTCACTAAACAAAAGTCATAACAGTCTAGCCTAGAATGATTCCACAGACCAAAAAATTAGACAAGGAAAACAGATCTGCTATTTTAGGGACAAAAATAAACATTGGGATTACTGAGGGAACAGATTGCTCCAGATTATTTTCCTCCATTTTATTAGTAGATGTACAAATTACATTAGCAAGATATAAATCCAGTCTTTCTTTATATAACGTAGAAAAAAATATCATCTGTCTTATTGTTCTTTCATATTCACTCAGCTTGAAATATGAGAATACGTTATTTAAAATAAAATCAGATTATCTAAATTCATCTTTTAATGATTTGTCTCCAGTTCTCATCAAAAACCAATAATAAAGGGCTAACCCTATTTAATGCAAAGAGAAAGAAAAGCTTCACACTGGGACAGCAGCCACAAAGCAACAGCTGCTGTAACTGCATTTTATTAATTCTAATTATACATGGAATCCATATAGCTAAGACACACTTTTTAAAAAAGCAGCACAGAAACAAAAGCCAGCTTTTATTCTTTGCTGGATACAGAAAACTGACAAGATCAACAATTATCATTTTGCTCATATTAAAAACTTATTTTTAAATGGGTTAGTTTCAATGCACAGCTCTTGCATTTTGAATAGAAAAGTCCACAAAGCTTCTGAATTCCTTGCCTGAGATGTAAATGCTATCATTCCTTGGTTAAAAGGCAGCAAAACACAAGCAGAGGGTTGCATTAGGATTACAAGTGATTATGTATTACCTAGTTTGTATCAGTGCTGTAATCATTTTCGTCTTGTGCACTGATAGGCTGAGACTCCAAATACAGACCTGGGTTGGGATTCTGAATTTTTCAGTCCATCAGTATTCATATCCAGTGGTTTTGTGCACTTCTTTAAGTGAAAGGTTATAGCAAGGATGAGATCCCAGTCAGAATTCCCACAAATGCAAGAGATATCAGAGCTTTGGCTTTGGGTTGAGGGTTTTTTTCTGGTTAATTCACAAGCTTTAAATATTTAAAGTCTTTCAAACAAAACCCCATCTCTCAAGATGGAAAATCACCAAATTACTGTATATTAAGAAGCTGTTGTTGACAGGCTACTTACAGCTCCATGTTGGCCAGCAAGAAGAGGGAGTGCAATGCCCTGGCTCTTTGCTCCTCATCTCTAACCAGTAAGGCATCAATGTAACACTGTCCCAAAGGCAAAAGCAGTTCTGAGATTTTAGAGATACAGAAATATTTCAGTGCCTCTGTCACAGACATAGAAAGACCGGGTAACACTTCAGACCTCAGGGAAACTTCTCTCTATGGATATCTTCAGCCTGATTTCCCTATAGAAACATGATGCATGATGTCTTTCTGTCTCTTCCAAAGGATCTGCAGGTACCACAGGGTGGCAAAATTTAGAATAGCTGGACAGAAATTACAATACGGTAGGGGAAATTGCACTGCCATAGAAGCAAAAATAGCAGTGGGCCAAAATCCACAGGAAACCAGTTACATTAGATCTTCTATTTCTTTCATTTTGAACAAAAGGCTCACTCTGTGTGACTAGACTTTTGCTGGAGAACTACAAGGGTGAGTTCCTCAAGCTGACTGCAGTCTACTCCCCCACCCCCCACCATGATAGAAAAGATCACATCGCTTCAAATCATGCCAATATCTAGCACTGCTACCTTTAGCTCTTTTGAGAAAAAAGCACAAATTTGCTTACTAAGAAAATTGGACTTCAAGAATAAAAGCAGCTGCAGCTGTCTTCGGGCAAAACAAAAGCTGCCCTTGAATTTAAATTTCAGTTCTGCTATAATTTATGCCACAACAAAGAAAGATTCCAGGGAAAGTAGGACTCTGTGCAGAGTAATAACAGGCTTCCCCAATTGACAGAGATTGTCATTTGAGCATCTCTCAAACGTGAAAGGGCACTGAAGGGTTTTGCACATTTCTTCTGCTCCTCAACATTTGCAATAGTCAGGAAAGTTTTAAGTATTTTTAGATATGGCTATAGAATAATCTTTATTTCTCAGTCAGGGAAGGTCTGAATATAAATCTCTGGAAGAATCACTCCAACGCATAATCCAAGGCAAATGAAGTCAATGAGAGTTTTTTCTTTGACTCTGTGAGCGCTGGACTCAGGGCCTTCGTGAGAGAATTGCCTAACATTCCTGAGCTGGATGAGGGCCTGGCTGCATGGGATTAACTCCCAAAGAATTCAGTGTCATCACAGGAGGTGATCTAACCTGACATGACCAGAAACACTGAGATCAAGTCTAAAGAACAATGACAATAAGAGATCACATGAGACTTTATATTCAGGAGTTCTGTAAGAAGATAGGTGTCCTGAACACATAACCAACACTCACTGAGAGAGAACTTGACAAGTATGAATAGATAACAACCAGTTGTCCTTTCCTATATTGAAAAGTTTCCCAGCAGAGCAATTTGTTTAATATTCTTTTGGTGACTGAAGTATTGACACAGCACCAAGTGCTGAAACATGCTTCCTCCTGTGGATAGAGAAAGGTTGGTACAAGCAAGGGCCACCATCACCTTAGAAAAGTGATAGCCAATCATATTCCCCATTTTTATAGACTCAACTATAGCAGTTTTACCAGAAACCTTGAGAAAGTTGGTGTCACATTGTTTTCTCTAGTGCCGTGAATGTCAAATCTCGTGTTTGCTCAATGGAAGTAGTACAAAAAGAAGTCTTAGTGCTTGTGTAGAAAAGCCTGAAAATATGACTGCAGTGTTTCCTAAAGACAGCTCGTAGAAGCAGACAATAACAATCTGTGGCGTTTTCTAGATTATTTATAAGACTTTTGTGCAAATCTCCTGATTTTTTAACTCTGAAGGCCAGCACTACCATATATGGCTAGTGCTGGATTTTTGAAGGTTCGCCTGAGTTCCTGACTTTTCCTCTGACATCTATAATCACACTTCAACACCTATTTTGATGCAAACTCCATCTCCAGCCCAGGACTATTTTGCAGATCTCCTGCTTTTCTTATTGTTTATCCTGCTGTTTACACACCTATTCCCCAGTCCTGACCCACCTCCTTCTGTCTCTATTTAAAGGGTTTCTCCATAAACACAAACACTAAAAAATTCCTTGTCTTTCCATTAATTGCCTCTACATTATTATTCTCTGTATATGATCAACAACATAATTATTCTTTTCAGCATTAAAGCCTGTGCTTGAGGAGATTTTTTATCATTATTCTTAGCTGACATGAATGGTTATGTCTATGAAAATCTTTCCCATTTTTCAGTCTTAGCATTTTCTTTTTTTGACAAGGGCTTTGTTTCAACATCTCATCCTATGATAAGACACTCTGCAGTTTCATTCACATCTAAACTGTTCTGGAATATCTAAACTATTCTGAAATTTAACCATTGCCCTAAGTGCTAGAAGAGCTTTAGTCCCAGCTCACAGCTTTGTAGACACCAAAGTCAATCAAGCTAAGACAAATCCATAGGAAACCAAGCTCTTAACTTGCTTTATACTTGCTATAAAACTTCTGCATTTCTCAATGACTATGCTGGTTTTTAATAGATATGTGCATCCTGAACTAATTAAAGCAAAGGGGCACTTGCTTGGGCTGTATAAATAGCTATATTTTATGTCTTCCTTATATAGCTTAGTTTTCCTATAACACTCTCCAGTAACATGGAGGATTACAATATTTAACTGGATTCCCAGAAGTTTGGAAATTAATATGACACTATTGAGTTATACTGACACTTAATTTACACACATTTTTAATAGAAAAGTAACATATGATTGCACATGAATAGTATTACTTCCTTTTTTACTTGGTTTAAAGGACATCACTTTTTTAAAAAATGGATTGCTATAACAGGGCTTATTTAAAAGTGTGCTGAATGAGGTAAACAGCCTAAAAAAAATCCCCGTTACTGAAAACACAAAACTATATACTAAGTTTCCAAACACAGGCAGTGGTACAGATGACCAGCAAATTCTGTAATCCTTACAGTAATGTTTACTACAGCAATTTTTAAGACAGGCTGTTTTATAACATCCAGATTATTTGCAGTAAATGGTTCAACACTATAAAGAAAAAAAAAAAAGATTATGCACATTTTGAAATTCAGGAAAAGTTACACAAGCATGAGAAAAAAAACCCACAAGACATGGTTTCAAAGTCCTCAGGAAATACGTCATTCACTGCAGATTGGGTTTATCTGAATTTTAGAAAAACCTATTGAGATTAGGTTTTACCTAATACTGCATAAGATGATTACAGCTATTTGTGGCACTTTAATTCCCACTAGAAACAAAATGATGTTTTATAGAGATGTATCTACAAAAAAAAAATAACCCAAAAAAAGAGCCCAACAACATAAACAAGAACCGAAAAACCCTACAACCCTGGCATAAACCTCTTTCATCCATTTTCATTCCAGAAAAGGGCCTTCTAAGCTGTAAAATCATGCACTTTTCTTAATGAAATGAAGGTTAGATAAATATATAGCAGAGATTTTCAGAAATAAATTGTACTAAATTATGCATTGCATTTTAAAAAATTATTACATTTCATAAAGAACAGAACCACCCAGAGGTTTGGTCATTCTGACATATCCAGATGACTATTATTACTTTTTAATGTTTTTCCTTTTTTTATACTTCTGCACAATGCCTCCAAGATGACCCATTATGAGACAATGCCAACAAGCAGAGCATTTGGATTTCCAAGGGTTCCATTTCCTCTTCCTCACAAAGCTTTTTTTTAAAAAAAAACACATTCACATCAGAACAACATGTGCTATAATTTGAGAGGACCCTGTGATTTCAGTATCGTCTAAGCTAAGGATGTCCCTACAAAAAGCAAAAATCCTTATGAGTTCATACTACTAACTCATCACACATAGGAGGATTGGAACAAGCCTTTTTTTAATTAAAAATAATTTTTAATTAACTTAAGAGTAATGTCAATATCTAAGTATGCATTCTTTCCCTTGCATGCTCTTTCTGAAGAGTTTCTCCTCCTCCATCCTCTTAGGACTGGATTTTCAAAGCATTGTGTTTGGGCCACTGAAGTGTAAATGGGACTCCAGAGACTGCAGCTCTACATGTCACTTTGAAAATGTGCTTCTTAGCAACTAACTCAGCTGTAACTGAACACAGCAACTCTAGCACAAAGTCCAGCAACAAGAACAGCCTGAAGGGAGAAGAAGTTGCTTTTGAACCCAAATTAAAATATAAAAGGATAATCCTACAATAATCCATCTGTACATTACTTACAGAACTTTTACTTCCATATTTGTATTCAATCTTTGGATGTGTAGAATATATGCATGAATAATATTTAATAGTAATTTTTCTTATGTTACTCCCCCATTCAGTAGTCAACACAATATTTATGTAACAGATTAAACATAAAAACAATCACATGCACATTGAGAGCCTAAGTTCAAAGATGGCTGTTTGAATCAAATCATACAAGCATAGATTTGAGAACAAAAGGAACTAGACATCACTGGATTTGAAAGGTGCCTCTAATTGTTTTTCTTGTCCTGTTCTTGTTATATTCGATTTAAGACCTACTACAGATTTTTAGAACATTTTCAAAGTTAATGAGTATTGTATACATACTTAAAGGACAGAGATGTTACAACAGCTGGATCTATTTCCAAAGGAATTAAATTCTATTGAAGCTGTAGGACTTAGAAAAACTGGATTTGGCACATAAAATTATGTTAACTTTCCATCTGGTAGGTGTGGATGTTAAAATACTACTGCATTCACAAATTCACAGACCTAGAAGATCATCTAGTCCAACCCCCCTGCCTGAGCTACCCCAGCTAGTGGGAGTCTTTGCGATCCCACAGGAAGGAAAATTCCATGCAGTAGTATTTTAACATCCACAGGTAGGAATGTGCACTTCTGCATTTGAGGTTAATGATTCTGTACAAAAATACCATTTTTCATTCGTAGTTTCAGCCTAAATATTCAAAAGGTCAATCAATTCTGTTTAAAAAGCGATGTGTGACAGCTGTAGTTAAGATCGAGATTTGAAAAGCGAGTACACTCAGATCCTGAAAGTTAAGTCTAATCAGGCACTCAAAAGTGAACACTTTAAAGACCATTAGACATCCTGCAAATATAAAGACAAAGGAAAATTACCATTACAGAACCTAAAAAAAAAATATCAGAAGCTCTTTATTATCTCTTTGTGCAGTGATATGATTTACAGGTGAATGGAAGAAACTATGACAGGAGGCTAAAAGTGATTACATGGAAGCAACTTTTTTTGGAACACTGATTATGCAAAAACTTCATTATTGATTGTCTTGTAACATCATCTACCACACTTAAAATAGTGATGAGAGGTCACTCTTTTCTATTATTCCAGAATCTAGAACAAACAAATGGCAAACCAAATGTAATAATGAGAGACTTACAACTCATTTTTCAATTTCCAAATCTCTTTTATAAAAAAAAAAATAAAATAAAAGTATCTAAGGACAAGGAAAAGATATCCAAAGGCTTACATATTAAAATGCTATCAAACTTTTGTAACACCACACTCCTCAATCAGTTATTCTGCCAATCTAAAGATTTCATTCTTTGGATTCCACCTTAACATAACTATAATCACTTTTTCATTTCTGGCATATGTAATACATCAACTAATATTGCAGTGTGGCCACACACAAAGCACACATGTTGTTAGAACACTTTGAAGGATTACTTCAAAGTACTACTGAAGTAAATGTTTGGCTAGCATTGCTCTATGACTTCATAGTCATCTTCATAAAAATAACAGAAACGTCCCATCTTTTTTTTATTCTTTATTTTAAAACTGTTTACAACTATTTGATAAATAGCATTAATTTATAAATCTATTTCCTTTTTTAAAGAATATGCAGCAATTAAAAATTACGTAGGGTTTATAAAATAATTGTTTTCAAGAAGCTGAGAGAAATTACAAGTAAAATAGCATTGACAGTTATTACTTCAACATCTGGTAACATGCATTTGTCCTAAATTATATAGAAATTACTGAAACTCTTTCCAGATTTCCACTGTCTCCACAGTAATAGTGCAGTATTGATGTGCTTATACTTTTATGATACATAATCAAAATTTTTCCCTGACTGCTACTGATTGTAGCTCTTCATTGAGCACAATTAGTCCTCTGCCTTCAAATGACCATAAATTAAGGTATGTGTGTTTCCACAAACATAATTTGTGTTAAGAAATGTGCCCTTCAGACTAGATTGGTACAAAATGTACAGATGTTTGTGAAGGAATAAAACATCTAGGGACCAATGTAACATGAGCATGAGAAAAAGGGAGATGATGCACATTTGTTGCCACTGCTTCCCATGACTGGTAGCCCAGGCAAGGCACAAGGGACAACAGGGATGCTACAGAAATGGGGTACATTAATGACCTCAAAAACATGATATATAATAATTTTTTGAGGTTATTTTAAATAAGGCTCCAGAACACAAGGTGCTTGATTTTGACAACTACTACCATTTACAAGGTGAAATGGGGAACTTCAAGTAAACAAGACTGAGCAATACACCAGTGTGTCCATTTGAACACCGCAGCATCACATGAATGGGAACATTCTGACAAAGTTTCACTATGTTCTTGAGCATTTTGCTTTACTCATTTCCAAGTTTCTTTGTCCAGTACTTTTTTCAAAAACATAATGCAGAAGACACCAAGATTTTAAATGCTACTTGGTGCCAGTGAAATCAATAACTTACATTAAAGCAATCCCTACCATTCTGTGATTCTGTGAAAAGCATAAAACCATTTGACATTTGATAACCAGTTTTTTGTTACTCTTCCATTCACTTCAAATAAGAAAGTACCTTTGAAATATCAGGACAATGATTTTTCTCTTGTGAACCTGGAAGGTTCATCTCAATGTGCTGTTCCATTGTAAATACAAATAAAATAAGTCTGGACTTAAAGTGCATACATCTAGTATCAAATATTAGTACCTACCTAGAAGTGCCTGAAACAAGCTGCTCTTAAAGATGCCCATCACCTTTCTGATGGCTTTTTTCAGTTGTTGCTCTTCTGGCTTCCTTAATTTTTTACAGTATTCTTCCAGCAGCACTAAAGCTCGGTCAGTATCTACAAGCAAGTAAAAAAAATAAAAAATAAGAAGTCTTTTATTGTCTCTGAAAAGTATTTAAATGCTCACATATTAACTTTGCATTTCTAAAGGCATTGTTCAAACATGTAATGAACATTTATAACAAATGTTGTTGCATTCTGTCATTAGCTGTCTGCCAGGATCAACTTAGCCAAAATGGAGAGACTACTAAGTGTTCAACTTTCATTTATCCAAAACCAGATGGAAGCTATGGGGTTTGGATCAAATTACAATTTGCAAAAGCTGCAAAATGATAGACAATAACCATTATGGATACACATGCAGGAAAACTGGCTTTAAAACATATTCAGAGAAGACATGAAAGTGTTTGCTTTGCATCTGCAGCACTCAATTCTCTGTTCTCTGAATAGTAAATCTGTATCTGAAAGGCGGGTCTCCAAGAGGGGCTGGGGGGTTTTTTTCTGCTCTGTCAATACATAAAATTGCTATCTACCTCTTTGGTAAAAATGACACTTTGACAACAGACTTTCATTCACGTCTTGGCCCAATTTAGCAATCCAGTCTTTCTGTAAGAGTCCAGAGAAACAGAACTCTATTTCTCCTGTGCTATTATCTTTGTGTAGTCATTTGCTGAGAGCATGAATGACATATTAAATTGTCTAAAATCCAGAAATCACCATCTTACATAGAGAGAATAGAGAAAAATGGAGAATGAGACTTGACCTTTCCTTCTACCCATCCTAATTAGCTCACAGAAATGTCTACACACATATGTTATGACATTAAATATCTGCACACACATTTTTAATTATATTGCCACCAAGCTTGCAGTAAAATTACCAAACAGTAACAAAAAATACAAATTAATATCTATAGTGAAACAAGTGCCTCAATCTAAATCTCTTACAGTAGAGTTCAATGCAATCTTCATTACTGGGAGAGGTTCAGTCTCTTTATTTAAACTCAAGGAAATACTGTAAGAAGCAGATTGCTTTTTTTGTTCTTTTTTCTAAATAACTGAAAGAAAAATTTTTTTCCACTATTTAAAATTTGATTGTCTTAGTTCATCCCAAAATCATGATGAATATAATCCCTGTAATGTGGGCTTCATGATGACAACTGATGAGTTCACAGTAGAGGCAGTGACACAACTACTATTCTGCAAGTTGGTAACATTCTTAAATTAAAAGAGGAAATAATGAGTGATTAATGTTTAAGAAGATGCAATTTCTTTTCTTTCTCCTCTCAGAAATTCTGTCTGGTCACAAGAATTTTATCAAAGAAATGAAAAAGCTACTGAATAGAAAGGACTGTCATTTAAATGTACATGTACGTGCGCACACACATATAAATATATACATCACGTATATGTGAAGATCAGGGAGCATTTTATAGCAGTGTCAGTGTTTATGCAATGAAGGAACTCACAGTTTTCCACTACAGTCCCACCTTGAAGGGATAGCTAAGAGGAACCCCTTATTTCTACAAGATGTGTCCCTGGAGCAGGTAAGGGTTAGGCAACTACCTAAAGCTGATAGTTCACTTAGGACCCACTTAAAATCCACTGCTGGAGCAGTTCATTTAAAGACTGGGTCACAACACCTGGGCTGGGCTCCCACCACAGCTCATCCAAATCAAAAACACAGTCTTGAAACAAAGTTCTGGTCCCAGGTGGGTTACAGTATTCCCAGCAAATACTCTGATTGGGTTGGGAATAAAGAACTTAATTCTATCTGTGAGCTCAGGTTTTCTTGCCTTGAAAACCCCAATCACATCATACCTTTCACCGACCTCATGACTGTTTCTGACCCACCTCTGACACCTGTGTTTACATTTATATAGGGAGAGTTCTATCCACCCTCAATAAAATACTTAGTTAATAACTTAAAGCATGGATTGGAATGAGGCACTCACCTTTCCCCCAGTACAGACAAGCATATGCAACAAATACACAATTGTTTATAATAAAGTGAAGCAGCAGAGAATGATGGAAAACCATTGCAAAGTATCCAGTACTGAGGGCAATACTCAGAAGTGGACTACCTGATAAATTAGGAAAATGGGATTTGAACTCCTGTTCCACAAGAGAGACACCCAACTACTCCTTCTTTCTTAGTCACTTGGTGAAGCATGCTGACATTCCCTCCTTCATTAATCATCCCTTCCCTAAAATGCATAATTCTTAATTTATAAAACAGCTACACAAACGCCTTCCTTTGAGGGTATGAGCAAAGCTGTTATTTTCACATAAATTACTATTTTTCAATTCATCCAGATTAAAAAAATCCCTACTTTTTGGTTGACTACAAAACAATTCTAAACTCTACAAACTGAACAACCAGCAACAGAGCACAGTTCGTGTTAAATCTAAATCCTGCCTAAATCCCAGATCAAGTAATTATCTTCCTGCCTAATTTTCCTCTCTAGCTTTAATAGGATACAGTAACTTTTACTCCCTCCCTAAGCTCCTTCATGGAGCTGCAGCTCTCTCCCATACAAGTGCACTTGGTAGCAGGTTATGTAGTTTTCCAAATAACCTGTGATGAGTTGCATGTGCTGGGAGATAGAGTCACCCCCAGGCTGCTCTGCTTTTGTTGAAGGTCAGCACTGATGTTCTGGTATCAACTGGAAACATATTTTGACCAAGAGTATTTCAGCATGTCAGGGAGGGGGTGATTTGTAACATTTCTCCTGGAGTCCTCCTGAAAAGTGGGGGGCCTCATGAAGACTGTCCAGCCATTTTGGCACTAGATTAGGTTTTCAAATAAAAATTCTTTCAGCCTTTTTCATGAACTTATTATAAATTACTTGAGGCTTGATCTTTATATGGTTTTGTACAGTATTTACCATGTTGGGTCATAATCCTGTTCAGCACTACCACACAATATTCATGTCTCTGCAAAACAATCTAACAGACATATGAAATAATACAAAACTAAGGCATGTCTGAGGAATACAAAGTACTCTATCAGTGATAATAACCATCTTCAACACTCAGTTATACCCAAAGCAGATGAGGACACTCAGTACTTTGCCTTTTGTAGCTGTGTAACAGATAAAAAGTTTAAATAACATTTGGCTGTCAGAATTGACTGCCTGAACTGCAGCACAGTAGTCCAATAAAAAACATATTCCCTACCACCCAAATTAAAACAAAGATTCTGAAGCTGAATCCCCACACATTCTTTTCATCAACAAGAGTGTCAAGCTGGTGATTTTCCTGACAGACTGGATCACTGTATGTATGGGATCACAGTATCCAATGGAGCACAGTTACTTTCAGAAGCCAGAGTAAGTCCTGTATGTTACAGAGTACACCATAAATGCAACCAAAAAAATCTTCATTCCATGATGCCACTATTCTTCAGTGCTCATTTCAAAATGAAATTCAAGCAAGATGAGAAATCCACTGAACACACAATTTGCCAAGTTCTGAGCCTCCATGTTCATCCTAAGTCATTTGCTAACACTGAAAAGTCAGTATCAGATGTGTCTCATGAGGTCTGCTGGACATAGTTCTAGTTTTTCTTAGTGTTATTTGCATATTATGACACTATTTTTAAATTGATCCAACTGACCTTGATACATGACAAGAACCGTTCAGAAGATATAGTCCTTCAAAAACTGACATATATTCTAGACAGTGTATGGATTACTGTTTTGTTTAAATCATACAAAAAAAAAAATCTTAATACACTAGTAAGAAAAATATCTAAGGATAAAACATCTTTTTCTACTCCTACAGTATCTTGTCCAAGAGGTTATCTGTTAACCCAAACAAACTAACAATTCTGTAGATTTTATTGCTTTATCACTCCACATTTATTTAACCAATTATTAAATGTTTGTGGTTTGTTACTGATCAGGGAATGGTCAATTGCTACAATACAACAAATAAGAGATATGTGATACTGAAACAAAAGTGTAGCTCAGTAATTTTGCTTATTGGATTTCTTTGGAAATCTTTTTCCTCCCTCAAACAATCTAAACTTTTACCACAAAATAAATTTTTTACATTTTTCTTCTACAGAATGAGTCTCTGTTTAATGTGATCATATAAGAATTAAAAAAAAAAAAAAGAAATATTCTAGATAAGTTAGAGAATAATGCATGCTTCACAGGCCACACACTTTATAGACAATTGTATGTAATACAGATTTTTTAAACTCAAGTTGACAGTCAGAAGATCTGCTGGGACATCGCTTATACATCTGATAAAATAAATAATAAAACTATAAAGAAATTGTGCTGTTTATACAACCCAAGTTACATTTAACAAAATGTAGCTTCAGTGTAAATTACAGAGAAAAAAGTTTTCCAGGGACACCGTCAACAAGAAATGAAGCCACACATACAAACAGGTATGGACTACTGTGCATTATATATCAGATGACATTAAATTCTCAGAAATAAAAATAGCTTCCTAAAGCATTGCTCTTAAAATGCAAGCAATACATATGAAAGACTAAATTTAAATGTATTTATTAAAAGTATTAAAAAGCGAGAAAGGAAATACTACAATTAATGTATCTTCTTTGACAAAATGATACAAAAATCAATTCTACCTAAGCTACTTCTCAGGGTCCAAATCCAAGATCTGGATGACACTTGCGACATTAACCAGTACCTTAAAACAGGATTCCCTTCCTCTTCTAGTTTATTTCTGGGTCTTTGCCATGCTCTCATTTTTTTGAAAGCACATTTTAGAATGACTGAAAGTTCATATAGGCAACAAGACACAAAAAAACTTGAGCTTCAGTTTTTTTAGTAAATGTAACAAGTAGGTGCTGTGCCTTTGATTACATGAATGTGCATAGATGACTGGAAAACTTATGGCTGTTATGTATACAAAAACTGAGTTATGTGCTTACAAGGTGCAGGTGTATGGTGCTTGTGAGGGCACCCATGCAACTGCCAGGTGAGCAAAGAGAAGTACATAAATGCTGTGAAATCAAAATGTCATTATTTTAAGCGCACTTTACACCAATCTAAAAAATTACACAGCTGCAGCACTACAGAGAAAACAGCTCCATGATGTACTTTGAAATGCCTGCACATTAGTTTGACTCTGTAGACCCAATGCTCAACTGTTTACTTAAGAAAAATATAAACACCCCTGGGAGTTGAGTTTTCTTGAAGGCATCAGGACTGGGCTTCACCTGATCTAGATGCCATTTGAGTTCATCTAAGTAAAGTTACTACAGCATTTAACATAAAGTACTGGTAGAGTAGAGGCACTGCAGTTTTCCTGGTGTGGAGAGAGTAGTGTTGATGAACAGCTTTTTTATATGTACTGTGCCTTCCTGTGGGAGAGAGGATAATACAGCTGTGCCTGCACATGGCAGTTCACATACCATGGCATCCATGGGAACAGCCACACGATTCAGGAAACACTTCAGATGTTACTCAAACTATTTATCCTTTAGATGAACTAAATCCATTAGATCTGAAAATAATTTGGGAATATTTGTGAATTTTAATAATTGAATTGGAAAATATTTGACTAACAAGACTGAAACTATGTGAGAATGAAGTTTTTGAAACTCTTCAAACCAGGGTATGTTGAATGATGACAAAACAAAGAAACAGATAATGGAAACACTACGTAATCCAGGCAGATGCTGGCACATACCTATTTTCAAGCCCTTATTGTTCCTTCTGGCCACAATAAAGCCATGTATACTAAACTCTACATAGACTCATATAGAATACTGTCTAGGACCGATCCCTGGTTTTGCAGACAAACTGCTGTTTGCTGGGTTAACAGTTGGACCTGATGATCTTAAAGGTATTTTGCAACCTAAACAATTTTGTGATTTTTCAAGTACCCACAAGTCTGCTGAGAGCTGCTGCTGTCTTCATTAGGGGTATGATCCTGCAACTCAACTCCCACTATGAAGCAAGATAGCTCAGAAAACAGTAAAAAAGCAAATTAAATTACAAACTCAGTGAGAATTGGAATCTTCTGCCTTGTACATGCAATAAATGACAGTCAGAAGGATAGCCGAGAACTGCATCAGTAAAATGTAGTACCAGGCAGCCACTGCTTCTAAGGGAACACCAAGCCTGCACCAGTCTGTCAGTAAGTTTAGGATCATATTTACATTTCTTTCCTCTGCAACAGTACAGAAAAAATGTTGTTTTACACAAAAAAAATGTTGTGTTTCATCCATGAGAGATATATATTAGTTAATATCTAATCCTAAATTATTTGATAAAATGGTGGGGTTTGTGTTTTTCTTTTTTTTTTTCCTAATTATATTTGTTTCTTTTCTTAAGAGGGATTTTGATTATTTTCAGACTTGCAAAGTCTGTGGCATGGGTGACTTTTTAAAGAAAAACATGACAATACATTTCAGGAGACCCTTTCCAGGTTTTGGGACAACAGTAATTTGAAAGATGTAGGGCACTGAAGTCGGAAAAGGCAGGAAGAATGGGGGAGGAAAAACACAGCAGCCAAAATAGAAGTGAGAAATGCAATCAGAGCACTGGGAAAGAGAGAAAAGAGTTGTTCTCAGTAAATTTTGATAACTTCAGAAGAAAAGGATCTCACAAACTACCTTTGTTTTTGGAGAGTTCAGATCTTTGTTTAGATGACCACTGAAAAAAGAACCAGAGGTCTGAGCAAACACCATTCTTTCCTTCATTGATTTTAAGATCTCTTGATTTGATCCTCTGTTATGGAAAGTTCAAAGAGTTAAAATGAGTTGTTATAGATCAATGGGAGGGGATGCAGTAGTTTTAGAAGAAATTTTCAGATAACCTGTCTTGGGACTGATCCAAGCCAAAGCCATCAGTAACTCATTTAACTTTTTTAATCTTCACAACAGCAAACACCAAGGAATAAATACTGTTAATACACAGTGCCCTGTACATAGAGAAGATGTAAGCCAATTAAATTTTAGAAATAAATACAAGAAACAGCACCCTGAGATGGCTGAGAAAAACACAAGCTGTAGCTCCAATGCCTCAAAAGGCTTGAGAATTATTAGACAAATGACAATCATAAAATACATATATATGAACAGAAATGTAAGACAGAAAATAATCTAGCAGACTGCACAGAGGGAGAGAAGACAGGGAATGCATGGCTCTGTACAAACTAGAAAGCTCTCAGCATCTCAGGACTCTCATATCCACAACAGGACTTTAATAAACTATCAAGAAAAGGCAACATATGGGTTATGCAACCTTGGGGAAACATAAGGCATTACGTATGTGACAAATGCTAGCAGCCAGAGTGATAAGCACTCACAAAACAAAACAAAAAACAAAAAAACCAAAAAAAACCCACAAAAACAAACAAAGAAACAAAAACCCAACAAAACAACAAACAAGCAAGCAAAAGGGTTAAAAATAACAGCTCCTGAGTGTATGCATAACATGTAAACCCATCTTCTGTCCTGCTAGGGAAAACAAATGGACAGAAAAAAAGAGTTTTCATCATTTGATTTCAGGGGTTTCAGCTTTTAGGAACCAAATCACCATGCACAGGAGACTGACACATGGTCTGTGAAGTCTAATCTTGGTCAGTGGAGAGACTCTTTCAAGGAATTATATTTAAACTTAAGGTTCCATTTTGAGTTGCACTCACTTTCTGTTAACAGTAAAAAGACATGCAACAGCCCTAAATTAACCATAGCCTTAATAAATTCTCTGCAAAGACTGCTTTCCTGCAAAACTCAAATTTAGGGACAGTTTATTTGTGAAGCAACGTTATTTTAGACCTTGATGCTGTTAGCAGACAAGAAATGGGCCAGATATTCTCTGAGAAGAACAGTTATGCAAGCACAACAGCAAATTTCACAGAACAAGGCAATATCATATGCTCAGGTATCTTAAGGGGAAACCAAGCAGCCAAATGCTAAGGGAAACTGGACTAGAGTAAGGAGGAGAGGCAGCTCTGCTCTCTCTGAATGGTGTTAATACTCAGTTGCACAAATAGCTAGAGCAAAAAGCAGTAATCAAATGTCAGGAGTTGCACAGCAGTCTCGTTACAGAATATTGATTTGTGTGGATGATGCAATGAACAGGACTAAATGCTCTGCAAGTCAGACTGCTTTGAAGGGCCTGAGTTATGCTATGATGTGTCAGCTGAATTCTCTAAGAAACAAAAATTAGAGACACGCAGAGCCTGGAAGAGCCCTGTTAGGTTTTCAGTTCACCTCCCTGCTATGCAGATTGCCCAGACTTACATCCATCCTGTGATGACAGTCTGACTGCTCTCATACCTCTTACAAAGTCGACAAGCTCCTTCAGTTCTTAAAGGTTTTGGTGTTTTTCTTCTACTATGTAACTTTTTTGTTGTTTTGGATTTGGGTTTTTTTGTTGTTATAAAGCAAGACAACTACTTCTTGATGCCCATATTCGAAGCAGAAAGCAGACCACCATTATTTCCTTTATAGCCCCTTCTGTAGTGTGTGACTTCTCAAGTCTCTTTCCTGCTCAGTCTCCTTTTTCCCAGGCTAAACAATTCCAGTCCCTGCAACTTTTGTACATGGTTTACATTTCCAAAGCCTCTGAGTCTCTTTTATGGAATTAAATTTATTTTATTATAAATTAAATTTATCTTAAAGGACAATCTCTGAACTCCAGCCGAAGACCCAGTAATACCACCAAACATTGACTGGTGGATGAAGCTGGACAGAAGCAGCATCAGCTTTATGAAACCACACACATACACACAAACCAACAGGGAACTGATGAAAAATAAAAGAGTGCTTGGGATATTTTTTTTTTTTTGCTTGTTTGTTAATAATTGGACTTCCTTAAGAAAAAGTTGAATTATCAATGATTAGCTGCAATCTAAGTTCGTTGTCTATGTATCTCCATGCTTGATTTTACCTGTAACCACACATCTATTCTGTTAAACTGCTGCCTTCACATATTTTTTTAGTTTTAAATATATTATTTTAATCTTGACTAACTGTACTTACCAAGGAATATGGTAACTATATAAAGACCTATATAAAAATCAGTATTAAAACTCTATATAGTGACTGGCTCAACAAAAAAAAAAAACCCACAAACATGTATCCAGCATTTTCAGTTATTAGAAAGCATCTTGAATGCATCTTGAATGCAATCTTGAACACATCAAGCTGCATTCCTGCTACTAAAAATAGTAGGAAAGTAGACTCCAGATGAGAATATCTGACCCTGCAAACCCACAGATACCCCTCCCTTCCTGTAAACTAAAATAAATGTTGAAAAACTAGTTAGTATTTAGTGTATAAACTGTTAATCTTATGTATCATTATAAGCAAGTGTCCACTTGTTTCTTCATTATCAGTAGCTGACACTGGGCCATGGATTCTTCCTACCACATCACTTCTTTTCAGGGACCACAGGAGGGCTTTAGCAACTGCTGACATCTGCTCCTCATCCCACAAGGGCCATTCCTTTTTTTTCAGTCAGCAGTTTTTCCCCAGCCCTGTTGAAGGCAATGGAGGGCCTACTCCTTAGTGACTTTTTCTCAAATTTTGTGACCTGGCTGCATAGGCCATTCATGTCTCATGCTACAGTGAGCAGATTCTGAGTACTGGAGACTTTCTAAATCTCCAGAAACCCTGCAAATAGAAGTAGCTTCACCTGAACTTCTTGTTTCTGCCTTTCAAGTGTCACAATGTATTATAGTCTGGGTGAACAAATGCTAATATTAAACCAACAATGCAAATATGAAACCAGAATGATAAATGAAGATACAAAACCCCTAAAAGCTGTAGCACCAAATGAAAACCTCTTATTTAAGCAGCAGAATAAATGTAAATTGACACATTAACAGCATAAAATATTAAAGGGACATGCTTTGAAAAGTGTAGAATCCAATTGTATGTAATACACAAAAATAATGGAACTTTTGTCTTTTGCAAGAGTAAAAAACATTTAATACAGCTGCTGTGTTTGCCTTTGTTGTTTGGGGGATTTTTTTGTTTTGTTTTTTTTTCTTTAAGAGAACATTCAACATCAAAATTAACATAAATGTGAAAATTGGAATTAAACAGAAAGCTAACAAAAGGATGATTGTTCAGGAATAAATAGCTTCCAAATGCATACAAAAGAAGTATTCCATCACATGGAAGAAAACAATGTGGCATTAAATTCAGATCTAATTCAGTAACACATCTTCCTAGTGAAGCAAAAAAAAAAAAAAAAAAAAAAAAAAAAAAAATGGAATGAAATTAAATCACCTTTTTTTTTTACCAAAAAATGCATTAAAGTCTTAAATTTTTTCCCAGTCATGTTGGAATTTTTCATTTAAGAACTTTTGTATTAGAGTCTCTGAGTTATTAAACAAAGCATGTGCCGCCAGGCAACAACAACAAAAAATCTACGTTTTGGACATTAAACAATTGAATCTGTAGATCTGCAAAGTTTAGTTTGGGGTTTGCTTGTGGTGCTTTAGGGTTCGTTTTTTTTGGTAAAAGCACTGTTCAGCAGGCATCCATCTGCAAGGCTGGATTAATGTCGTGCACAACACTTAGAACTGAATTGGAAGATGACTAGAATTATTCCACTTACATAATGCAATATATGCCATATAACCAGGGGAGAGAAGAGCACTGTAAAACAAAATATTGGTTTATGTTTGTAAAACCATAAATTGTCCAGATTCCCTCTTTCCAGGAAACTCTACATGATTCAACTCCCTAATAAATTTGTTTTGAAGGATACATTGACTTCTTCATTTCAAAAGTTAAGACAGACTTAAGGACATTTGTACTAACTTGTACTGGCAAAGAGAGTTTAATGGCACCAAAAGCAACTCTCTGAACCACAACCTTTAAACAGCAAATTGTTTCTTCACATATTTTGTATGTTGGTTACTACTGTCGTCAGCCAGCTTTGCTGGATATTTCTTGAATAAATATGGCAAGAGAAAACACATTTATTTTTACAAAGGTGTTGTTGGCACTGTCTTAATATACAATAAATACAAGAAGAAACCACAATGAAGCAGACTTTAAATACTAAAATAACAAGAACCTAGCATGACCTGACCAAAATAAGCAAATCTGAGTACGCAGATTTTTCTCATTTTGCTGAAGCAGAGACTGCAAAATCATCTTTTGTAACATTTAGCCACTGGTTAGTTACAAATTCAGCTTTTTCTCTGTGGTCACCCTCTGACATCTAACTTGGCCATCTGGAACAAATTTGGAAAGAAGAGAGGATGAGAAGGAAAAAAATATGCTTATAATGCAAGTCACCGTTAGTCCTATTGAGTGCAATGTGCACTTCACAGGAATGGAAGAGAGGCTGCACAGCTGCCTCTTGTGTCTGTATCAACACTGTGGTTGCCTCCAGTTCCAGTGACTAACAGTACAATAATTTATAGCACTTTTTTCCCACAGAAATAATGAATAGTGTTAATTTATACCACTCATAGAACACACAGCATCAGCTTTCAAAAATATCTCAGATAAGGAGCTGTTTTTTCCACTAAAATTTATACGAGTGACAGAGACATCAGCTAACTGAAGCAAGTGAGTTAGTGTGATTACCCTACATTCCCTCTAGGTCTACAGAGGCAGATGACAAAATTTGCCCAGAAGGCAATTCAGATCTTAGGTGGGTTAAAATGCCCTTTAAAGGTGGATCTCTCTCTGCTGACCAAAGCAGTCCTCCAGGACAACAAGCTGAGCACACTATGTAGGTGGGGCAACCAAAATGGTATGGATGTGCATTAAACATCTGACAAATACCACAACAATGGTAGAGCTGGAAAAAATAATATAAATTTCACTGTTCCCAGTCCAGAGCCTGCTTCACTTTGTAGTCTGCATTGATGTATCAAAGACTTATCCTATATAATGCCTGTTCCTACAAGTCCTTTTGAGTGCAAAATATCTCACTGTTTCCCACAGAGGAAACAATGGAGCACAAGAGGTTTAGGGTCAGCACAAGGAAGAACTTTTTCTCAGTGAGGGTGACAGAGCTCTGGAACAGGCTGCCCAGGG
>JAOEGS010005045.1:0-26094 GCA_025447755.1 Corythornis vintsioides | reverse complement strand
CCCTGGCAGTGTAGGGTTAATAGCTGGACTTGATGATCTTGAAGGTCTCTTCCAGCCAAATCATTCTATGATTCTATTCCACTTTAATACATTAGATTATAAAGGTTTTATTTCAGCTGTGCTCTGAATGGGATCATTGTCACTGGCATGATATAGTCTCTACTATAATTAATGTATACTCACAGTGTAGAATTGTCAATAAAATATGCTGTAATTGCTCAAATATCTGTCAGTGATTGTCCATCATGCCTGTATGATAATGTGCCTGATAATATCAAACATTGGAATATATTGTCACCTCGAGAGTCAGTCTTATAAACAACCATTACACTCGTGTCAATGACATCAGATAATGTACAGATATTAGGGTGCATACTGGGAGGGGGGTCTGAAAATTAAATTATTCCACCTAATGTCATCTGTGAAAAGACAGCAACATCTCTCATAACAGCTGAAGAATCAGAAGTCCCCGAATGCTAGATGCTGAAATATTCCCCTGTGACAATTCTTTTTGGAATAATAAGAGACAGAAGTGCCACTTCCAATTCTGTGCTGTCAGCCTGTAAAGCTGAAAATCCTGCGGGTACCACAACACTTCCATTTTATTGAGAATATCCCCAACTTGTGAGCTGAGGTGGTGGGATTTTGTCTTGGGCTCTAGAGGGACTGTGATTTCCTCTTTGGTGCTCTGCTTTTAAGATCTGTATTTTAAGGACAAAATTAAACAAATAAATAATTTTTTTAAATGTAACCAGTTACTATTGTGTCATATTTGAGATTTTAGTTCTTTTTGTGTTCTGCAGTATGGAAATGTTCTAATCCCAGGTGATGTGATATAATAATGAATTTTAAACTATAATGCATTACTCCAGATAATTTAATATGAATGTTTTGTAAACAGAACAGGGACACATACAGACCACATTGGTATTACATGCTGTAACACATACACATACACATTCACTAACACATATATTTATATAAGAATATATCATGTTGCCTCCGTACTGTTAGAGATTATTGAATTAATTTGACTCCACTTTCTTGCCTCCAGTTACTCAGATGCCTCTAATTCCAGGAATCGTTTTCTCTCAGAGGGATGTTGTGGGAAGTTGTTTTACCAGGGATGCCAGCAAAGAGGTAACTACACTTGTACAGAAAATTTATCTCACCCTTTTTTGTGTGGAAGCTGTATAAGTGGAATTGATTTAGATGAAAATGTGCCTGTAAATTGATAAGGAAAAGCAAGAGAACAGAAAAACCCCAAAGCTTTCAAAGGCTTTTTTTAACAATGCCTTTTTACATGAACAGATATAAAGTACTAAAGTTTTTGCACCAGTTTTTTTCAAAAGGCAAATGAAAAAAAAGGGCTGTATTTATTAAAGACTCCATAAAAATCATACTGAATTATAAAATGCCTAATAATACAGAATTTATAGTGATAGTGTGACTTACATTTGCAATAAAACATGGAATCCATCTTCAAAGGACTGAATGCTTGGTTTTACTATAGGAAATTATACAAGCAATAAAAAAACTGTTGGGGGATTTGTTAAAAACAGATCATGGGTCTCATCTCTAAATGAATTTATTTTGAACCTTCTGGAGCAGACATTGCAAATTTTGCTATTCTAATGAGTGAACTAAAAACATATATTTCAAAGCAAACAGCACTCATAAATTACATTTATGACACATGGGGTTGCAGACTGCTGTGCAGGGGGCACAGAGTAATGGTGCTAATATGCACTCTAGCTTGATTTTCTCAGTTCCCAACATGCTCTAATTCTACACTACAAATCTTTAAATGGCAGTTATATTTTAATTAATATGATTACGTGCTGCCATTAGCAAACCCTCCCCCAGCACATTTCTTCTGCCAAACCCATGAATGGCAGTAAACCATTAACATAAAAGGGTTGTTTGCTTATTAAATTCATCTACACAAATAGGCAAGGGCTGCAATTGTTGATTTGCTATTGAATGAACAGAGCATGAGCAAGTTGCACAGTAGCTGGCAGTTGCAATTATCTAGTGTAATTAAGTATAATTTATAAGCCCCTCTCAAATGAGAAAGTAACAACTTTTGTTAATTAATAAGAGTATTTGTAAAGCTCGTTAACTCCATCATTCACCATCTGCCAGGATAGTCGGGAGCGTGCTGTTATTATTGTGGGACATGTTGCACATGTGTATTTGTGCAGTAATCTCTTTGGAAAGTCTAATGATTGAAATGAGAGATAGGAATGGATGTTTTATTGCAGTGAAAAGCAGATCTACTGTTTTTATTTATCTTTACATCAGTGCGAGTGCTTTGTCATTATCTGGTGCACAGGGTTTCATTATTCTGCTGCAGCACTCCCTTACATTGCCTCATGCCATCATCCCTGCAAGCCTGCAGGGTACGAGAGCACTTATCTTTCCTGATGACTGTTGAATCATTTAAAACAAGTTATTAGTGAAACAATTAAAATGATATTGGTTCACAATTGTATTGATAGCTGCCAGGCATAATGAAACATTCTGAATAGCAGCTGGGGGTTCTCAGAGTGGAGAGAAAATGCTGTTAATCAGAGAGAGGAGAGACCGCTAAAGAAAAACTAAATTGCAAGAACGCATTAATTGTATTTGAACATTTCATTTAATTGAGAACAAAGGAAAGGTAAAAATCATATTATCAATGTTTTATGAACATGAAGGAATAAGAAAATTACAATGTCATTTGTCACATATATCCTGTCGGAAATGAAAATTGAAAAGGCTGTATTTAACTTTAACAGGAACAGGCCAAATACATCATGTTGTTACACATGTGGTTTTTCACTGGGATTGCAAAAAACAAAAGGAATAAGGATTCCCCCCCTCTCCCCCTGACCCACCCAACACTAGAAAATTACTATGAGTGAGTAAGCAATAAGCAAGTTACAGTCTCCTAGTCAGCCATGAAGAGGATATCTGTGCTGTCCTGCCCAGTCATGGAAGGCTTGAGAAATTGCCACTATAAAATCAGATATGAACAGCGTTCAAGTGATACAGTACACACACTTCTTTTTCTTGTTCTTATTTCCTTAGGAAGAAGATCACGACATCCTGTGGAACTGTATTGCTTGTACGAAGAGGACATTTAATACTTCTGGATAATAATAGGCATATTTGCCTGATCCAATGCTCCAGTGTTGCTACTGGAGAGGTTCAGATCAGATGATTCTCATTTATACAAAAGGTTTTAATGTGGTTGCAAAAGTATGTAATTTAAAGCCTCTTACCCTCGGCAATGTTATAAAGGGTCTCTATGTAAATGGGAATTGGGCCCATGGAGGGGATTTAACATTGGATAAATTTATCTTAATCCCACCCTCCACCACTAGTGACCTCTGAACATCAGGCAACTTGGAGAAAGTTTTGCCATTTATACCAGGTTACTGGGTGGCTCAGTGATTTTCCCCTGGGGTGACAAGAGGGATGAACAAACAGTACAGAAGCTGGACATCATTCTTTTTTTAAAATGGTAATTTGTAAGAAATCACATGAAATCTGCTGACAATGAAGAATTGTCCTCCAGCCGAAATACCATAAAAATAAAGTTGTATCCTTTGACTTTTTTTTTTTTAATTATTATTATTATTATTTCCTGACAAAGATTTCTAGTACGCTGTGGGCAGAAGTTTCCAAAAGCTGCCTTTTCTGAACTCAGACAGACCTTCCTTCCTTCCTTCCTTCCTTCCTTCCTTCCTTCCTTCCTTCCTTCCTTCCTTCCTTCCTTCCTTCCTTCCTTCCCTCCCTCTACAGTATGTGTGGTGAAAACACTACATTTCATGGAGTTATAATACAGATTTATGGGCCTAGAAACAGTGTACATTACAATAAAGTAACAAAAACAGGAGCTTATTAAAAAATGTGTCTGTCAGGGAAAGATTTAATATCAATTATTTACATTAATTATGAGAATCATATCAGACCTACATAATGAATATTACTGAAATGTGCTAAAGGTGTTAAAATGTAAAATTCATTACAAACAGTTATTTTGACAATATTTATGAAAATTAGACATTTTTTCTCTCCATCTCTCAAGAAGAGAAAGAAGAAAGACAGAGTCATATTGGGAGAGACTTGAGGCCAAACCCTGGCTAACAAAACAGGAGAAGTAGCATTTGTAGGGTGCATTGGTGTGGTGAGGTGAGGTTAGCTTTGTAAATGCTGGGAATAAGGCATGCAAAATTTTTGAGCCATTCTTCAAAGAGCTCAGCCTCTAAAGAGTGCTGAGCACCTGCAGTTTTTAATGGCTTTAACTGGAGTTTTGAGTATTGAGCACTTCCAAAATTCATCCCTGTAGTAAAGAAAGGGGAGAAAAAAAGAATATCACTGTGTATGTGATCTCCTGGTGTTTTATTTTAAAGAAAAAAGGAAAGATAGAATTTTGCCTGTGTAGAAAGGAAAGAAGTATATAGCCAGATTTATTGGGTGCCTAGCAGATTTTACATTCAATTTTATTTTTACATTCAATTATCTGCCATGTGCATATATAGATCAGCTGGTCAAGCACTTTCAGCTTAAAAAAAAATCTTGTTTGTGTATAAACATATTGCTTCACATGCAAATAGGTTCATTCATACATGAATACGCATGTTTGCCTGGATAAAATATTCCAACCATTCAATATGAAGATGTAGGAAGCCCAGCAGTAACAGTACAGATGATCAGAGCAAATGAAGAAAAAATAACCTAATCAAATTCTTGTCATGGACTGAACAAAAGTATTCATAAAAATATGGTTCCATTAAATTTCTAATGTCTGCTGTTGCTTATTTATATGTTATGGAAGCAAGGTTGTTCTCATAAAAACAGATCTTAACTATGAAGATTGCATACTTGTGTGACAAAGAGGTGTGGGTGGAGAAACCTTCCTAAGTGAGCCACACTGATGAAGAGCCACATTTTCACTAATTTTGTACTGGAATATATATGGAAAAAGGAGGTATATTCCAGCAGAAGTCAATCCATGCTTTGCAACCAGCAGTTTAGTCATTTGAGGATGATAAGTAGGCTTTCTAGCACGTAGTCATCATAGTCTTATGGTAAAGAAGGTTTCTATGGTACTTGTTCATCACTTAGTGCTTCTATGCTGGTACAGGAACCAGGAGGAAAAGAAATCATTACTCATAAATAATTAATTTTACATCTATTTTTAGCTCAGAGGGCTATTTCAGCATTTGCTAGTAATATATTCTACTCTAGAACATAAGTCCTTTTGTGTTTTCTGGTCTTTGGAGATACTGATAAAATTAAAATTCTGTATCAGTGCTCTTTGGCATAGTTACACGGATGTGTTTCTCATTTAGGATGACACAGAATTAGTCCTCCATCAGCAGAGAGACTTTCTGAATCATAATGTAACTGCCATGGAGGGAACATTTTTCTATGCAAGAACAGTAGTGTCTTCTGGCTTCATGAGCTCTTCCTTCTCTGTGGTAGATATTCCTCTTACTGGATCAAGAGTATCACTTCCTGGGGTTATTGTTCTTTGATTGGACTCAGAGGGATTCTCCTCTCCTGGCCATTCAGTTAGTTCTTGCTATGCTCACCCCATCTTCCATAAAACATTTTTGATGTCGGGTGACCACCAGGAACAAGTTATTTCCAGGGATGTCTCATTAGTATTCATTAGTATTCAGGGGTACAAGTGCATACTTGCCCTGCATAGCATCTCTGTTTTGTCACATGATGAGCTGTGACTATGTGATCAGGTGAGCATGAATTGTTTCCTGTGCTCCCATGTCACTACACCTGATTTGTCTTTGTTCCTTCATTACTTCCCCTGTATTACTAAATATGATCCCATTTCCAGCATTGCACTTTTCAGAGGGTTATTTTGGTATGACGTTCCAATCCTTCTTCCCTATCGACACTTCCCAACACTTGCATCAGTGGATGCTATTAGCACACTGCTATTTATTTGTGTGTGTGAAAAAGCTGTTGAAGGTATCTTGCAGTGTGGAGCCTAAGGCTGATCCTTGGGGAGTTCCAAACAAGTTTCCCTCCGACACTGTCAACACCCCTTCTTACTGGCTAACCTCAGACAATTTCTCTCCCTTCTTATTTTATTTATCTTCCTCCAGAATATAATTCTGAAGGAAATGGATATTACATTTGCCTCATTTCCTTTGTCTAGTTATTTTTTATGTATACATCTATGCTCCATTGATCTATTAATCTTTTACTAAACTCGGAAAAAACCCCACAGCAACAATTCAGCAATCCATTTATCATACTTTTTATTTATTGAAAAAAAAAAGGAATTTTAAATCTCAATTTTTTAAAGCTCAATTTTAAAACTTTTTTTCCTTTCCTTTCCTTATCCTCAGTTTGCTAGAATTCTGTAGTTTGAATTACTTTTTTCCCCCTATCATTGGTGGTATTTTATCCCTCAGTTTATCCTGCCTTAATTTATTTCTTTGTCCTTTGCATTGTCCATATGTCTTTTACACGCATATCACCAACAACTCATTGTTAAAAAATTAGATGAAGTATTTATTTTTTTTTTCCACTTTGATTTTACTGTAAGCTTTTGGAAATACTTTATCTTTAAAGTACCCCATAGATAGCACATTTTCTTACTTATTCATATTGAGGAAGAACAATTTGCTCTTTGTTGTAACATTCTTTATCTGCAGGAGTTTAGTTTGGCTCTTAGCAACTTTTTCATGTCTCTAGATAAAAGCATAAAGACTTCTTACCATTCCCTATAGGCTCTCTGTTTTTCTGTATATTTTTCCTGCTGTGGTTATTTCTTCAAATATGTCCAGAGCTCCTTTCTAGAAGTTTTTTTCCCATTGCTTTGGTACAGAGTACGATATGTTAGATTTGAAGACTGTCCAGACTTCCTAAATATTTATGGTCCTAGGTATAACTGATCTCTCTAACTACTTCCCTTAAAGCTTCCCCTGTGCAATCAAGAGTCTTAGCAGCCTACTATTTTTTTTTCTTTCATCTCCCAGTTTTTCTACTTAAATGAAACCTGATCTGTCCCTGAGCACTCACCATTGTGACAGTTGTGCACCAGCTATCTCACCACCTGACAGTGCAGTTTTTGTTCTGCATCTTCCTCTGCAACATAACTGACCAAGAGCTGGCTGCAATTGCCAGTCCCACTGGTTTATAAATTAAACAAATCAGATTTGGTTCTGAACACTCTTCTTTTAAAAGCCGCAGGTCAAGTGATCAAGGCTGGTGATCTCTGGGTGCAAATGTTTGCTGTTGTACTGGGGTAGAATTAACTTTCTTTATAGCAACCTGGTGCTGTGTTTTGGATTTGTGACTAAATTCATGTTGGTAGCTCACCAGTGGTTTAGCTGCTGCTAATGCTTGCACAGCATTCAGGCCTTCCCTATTTGTTTTTCCTCAGTAAGTAGGATGGGGATGGGCAGCAGTCTGGGAGGAGACACAGCTGATAGAGCTGAGGTGATCTGGCTAAAGGGATAACCCATACCATGTGTTATCATGGTCAGCAATATAGATTGGGAGTTTGGATTTTGCTCAAAGACTGCCTGAGCATCAATTTATTTGAAAAAGGTGGTAATTGATTTTGCATCACTTGCGGGGGTGGGGGGGTGGGGTGTTGTTTTGTTTGTTGGTTGGTTTTCCCCTTTTCCTTCACTTACGAAACTGTTTCACCTTGACCCACAAGTTTTCTTACTTTTACTCTTCCTACCCCATCCGACTGTGGCTACTTAGCTGCCGGCCAACTTCAACCCTATGCAGTTGCTTCCTGAGGAGAAGTGAGGGCTTAACGTTTATAAGAAACTTTTTTATATCTTGTGAATTCAGAAAGATGCTAGTACTATGAACAACATACTGCTACAATAAGTTTCAAGAGTTTTCTTTTTAAAAGTTATAATAAAACCACCACTGATGGGATTATACTGTGTTTGTCTTTTACCACAATGTGCTACTAGTGTAGCACCTACTTGGAATATTTCTGGGACAGATATTTAACATGAACCTTGATGTTCTTAGATTGTAACAGAATAGCTTGAGACATTTTAAAACATATCAGCTGTTGAAGTTTAATCAGAATGAAGAAGCCTTCTGTGTTCCAAAACCTATGTGGTTGTCTTTTATCGCCCCTGTTCAAACAGTCTACCAAAATATTTTGATGCAACTGGAAAGGTTCCTTGAATTTAACCTCGTTTTGGCAGTATTAAGAAGGTGTATCCAATCTGCATTACGTCCTAGACCCAAGCAGCACAAGGTGCTCCCTAAATTGCTCCTGGTCAAATCTAAAGTTTATGCCTAAGTGTCTGGGTTAATGTGAACATGAATCCTAGCATGCTGAGGCTGGACTTTGTGCAGCTGGAGAAGATGAGCATATAACAGCTACTGGGAAAAGTTTTTGCTTATGTGGGGATGCACTGCCAGCCACTGTTTTAATTCCAGTGACCTCCCACACTGGAAACTAGCAGAAAACTTGATAAGTCAGGCAAAAGAAATAGGATTCTGAATTTTGCTTGGCAAATGTGGGAACTTAGAAGCTACTGAGAGTGTGAGAACCTCAGAGCAGGAGTTCAGTTGTGACTCATGAAGCACATTGTGCTTTTCTACAATATCATGCTGTCTGTGGTGAGTGCTCTCTGCAGATAAGTTTGTTCTAATGATACCTACACCCATTCACAAACACTTCCTTTTGTTTCTGTGTCTGACTTTGGACCACTAGGCAACAGATATTTAGTGGTGCTTGTGCTTCAATCAGAAGTGCTGGTCTTAGAACTTAACAAAGCCAGTCTGAACATCCTCGCCGTATCAGACCTTTTCTCTTGCAACTCCCATGCACTGTCAGGTAAGTTCAGGAGATAAGAAAAGCATGTCTGTTTTCAGCAGAGAGAACATTTCTTCAAAGCCCTCTCTTTGCATGTTGATCTATTACATGTATGCCCAGCTAACCCTGTTTTAAAAGAACATCCTTAACCTTTGACTGGGATTTTGAGGACAACAGCAGCCTCTGCTGTTTTGACAGACTGCCTTTGTTCAAGTGGCTTTTTGGAACTTTCGTTTGGTATATTAACGATAGACACGCTTGCTCTCATTTGTTTAATTCATACTGTGCTTAAGTCAGCCTGGCTAGCACATTATGCATCTCTTTGTTCGCTACAGGGCATTGTATTAGCATGATGGTTAGTAGCTGAGCCAAGATTTATCAAATAATAATTTGAAGCTGCAACATCTGGGCTTAGGAGCAATGTGTTCTCTTCCCAGCTACTGTTGTAACTCACACATGCTAGAAATAAAGCAGAAGAATAACATAATTTCATTCTCTGGATCTGTTAGACCACAGCAGAGTTCCCCACTTCCAGCCAGTATTAATCATATGAGGCTTTCACACACAGTCACCATGTTAATGTTATAATTTCTACTCACATCAGGCAGAAACAAGATTCCCAAAACAAAATATAGCAATAAATGCTGGTTAAAAAAATATAAAAAATAACTGACCAGGCATGCAGTATGCTGCTTGCCGCTGTATAAATCCTATGTGGATGTGGATTATTTGATTTACTTTCCATATCAAAAGCAATATCTGTCCTAAGGTAATATTAGAATAGTTTTTAATGATAACAGACTTGGTAGTGATGTCTTTTTTAATATAAATTTAATGATTTTTACTGTAGGCCCTCCTGCTTGAGAATCTATATGAAATCAAATGGATGCTGGCTAAATAGCACCCTCCCCATCCCAACTATCAGTGAATGTGATTTTGAGAAGATACTGTCTTAATTGGACTGATTACATCTGCTGAATGCAGTAGTGACAAGTTTAAGAAAAAGTAACATTTAAGGATTATTGCCTTAAATTAACAATCCACAACTTTGTAGGCTCAATTGTAGTTTATCTTGTTAAAGATAGTCAAAGTTAGTATTCAGATATCCTTCTTGCATTTTACAGGGTCTCTTGGCCTTATTAATTCAAATCTTACTTTCAATGTATGCATGTAGCCAAGATAATTATTAGAAGGAGAGATCAAAGCAAGCATATTATAGTCCTATTCCATTTTCTGCTGATGTGAGTGATCTGCCTCTTCTTTGATGTTCTATGCTTCTACAGAGAAAGTACAGAGGATAAAAATACTACACCATGTAATCTGGCATTTATCCCATGAGAGCAGAATTCCAAATTGTGACACATGTCAAGAAGTTAAAAAAAAAATAACTTAAAAGAGCCCTATGCTTTATACAGTGACATCGTCTGCATTTAAACACCATCAAACATCATTTTCCATTACAAATTTAGCACCCTATATAAAATTCAAAGAATTTCTGTAACTTTAGTCAAAGAAAATGACAGTAATACCTATAAAATAGCTACGATATTTACTAGTAGTTACACTAAAACTGCAACTAAGCTTTATTCAAACCAATTTTATTTTTTTTTTCTTTGGTTAAAAAAAAAAAGGCAAAGGGAAGAGAAAATTAATCTGTTTGTGAAAGCACAGATGCATCATCTGTACAATTTGGTTTCATCTCCATCAGTCTGTTTATTCAAACATGTTTTGGAAAAAGTCTGTATTGAATTTGGAAAATCCAGGTGCTGAATCTCATTCTAACACAGGCTCATAGGATTCTTCCTCAGAGTGAGGAAGCTGGATTTGTCCTTTATTGTTGTATATTTAAGAGGTAATTGGCCCACATTTCTTGTCCAAACTCTGTCATATTGACACATATATTGGAAGCTGAGCTCAGCATATTTCTGCCTTTGTATCATAATACTTGATTATTTCAGAATGTAAAGAGCAGAAAGCATGTCCATTACAACAGTATAACATTTCACCTTGAGTTTACTGGAAAATTTCAGAAGTTTTTACAAAGTTTGAGAAATATTCCTGCACTATTGAAATCAGTGAGAATTTTGTTATTACCTCCAGTGATCATACAGACTGAAGACAGTAATGTCTATTTCATTACATCTGGAGGATGAAGCAAACCAAATAAGTGCTTCCCATATTTCCTTTTATGAAGAAAACGTCATTTGAAACAGATTTCTTATGAAGTTAGAAGGATGTGCTTAATTGTTTTTTCACTAATTATCCACATTTTCTCATGTCTGAGTTCTACAGGGAGCAGAAAGAAAATGGCCAAACACAAGAGAAAAAAACTATTCACAAAAGACAGCTGCAATCAAGAAGATCCAGAAATAGCACCAGATTCCCTAATTCCTATTTAACCTTTATCATTAAGAGATGTTAATGTACTCTGGATAAACTAGAGAAGCTACTATATGGAAACTCAATCACAGGTTACTCCTCTTGTAGTTGTTGCTAAGAGTGTCCTAATCCCTTCATTTTGTCATTTAGGAAATGTCTGCTTCATTTATATTGCTTTCCAGATATGCTTCTGGGTTTTGGTGGACTTTTTTCCCTTGAAAGTGAGGAAATTGGCTTGCATATTGCTTTTCGCAGTGTAGGGTTTTTGCATAGTCAAAAGCTAAAGTCCCAGCCCTCTAAAGCTGACCTGTATTGGAAGCTCAGGATTTCCCTAAACAACACGTTCAAAGGCAAATATAACTAGATTTATGGCCTGGGATCCTCTTAAACTCAAAGTCACACCTGAGTAGACATGAGTGCAAGAAACATTCCCTTTCATCTAGGTCTGCTTTGAAGACTAACCCAGATTCTATCAGACTGTCACCTGGCACAGGGATACTAGCTCCTGCCACCTCCAAGCTTGATTACTGCAAATCATAGACCTTAGCAATGGAGCTTGCTGAAATTAAAAAAAAAAAAAAAAAAAAGAAAAAAGAAAAAAGAAAAAATATATATGAATCTCAAGGTGGTTAAGAGTGCATCTGCTTGTCTCTTCAGCAATATGGGTCATATGGTTCTCTCTACACAATGCTCCCACAGAATTCAGAATCCAGATGTGCTTCTGAAGATTTTGTTGTGATTTGCTATTAGAATGTTGTCAGGTAGAGAGTAGGGTTTCTCCAGAATCAAAACTCTCCAGCTAACTTTGGTTTTCTCTCAGAAACTAATTTCCATGTTCTTCATGCATTAGTAAGGTGCCAGTCTGTCTCTATTCCAGCTGTGGCTCCCTAAAAGTCTGATGCCTAGAAAGCTGCTGAGACATAGGTCGCTGTTCCACACAGTAGGAACAGTAAGGAGCAATAGGCAGCAATTTGCCTGAAGGGAAGAGCCCAGGGTGCTTTAGACACCACAGGAGTATTCAGAAATATTTAGAAACATTTTTTTAGAAGCTAATAGCGAAAATTTATTGGAAATGCATTGAAGAATTTTCCCTCCTAGAGATGTTTAAAAACACTGTTACAATCTGATTCATAAGCACAGTTTTCCTGAAAACTTAGAGGTTTCCATGCAACAGATATTCCAATTTCTCACTGGTTCTATTTATGGTTCTGCAAACTTCTTGTGTATTCAGACATGATTGTCCAAGGAATTTTCAGAGTGAAGGTTTCCAGGGTACAGAGGAAGGAGTACAGGCAGCATTTGTATCTAGCTGCTGTGAAAGGCTGAGCTGGGCTCTTTTCTCCTCGAGTGTGGAGAAACCAGCCAAGCAAAAGTCAGAAGTTCTTGGCTGTAATTCCCAGACTATTTTCAAAAGGGTGATGTTATACTGTATTTTTCCTTTCATCTACCAAGAATGTCTTGCATTCATGAGTCCCTCAATCCACCTTGTACAAAATCATGCATGGCTGCATAAGGAGTGGTCTTAAATAAAAAGTGATCAGAGTCAAAGAGTAGAAGTGATAAAAATGCCTTTATTTGTCCCTCTTCAAATTTCCTCTTGGACAGAGAGGTGAATTTGTACTATCAGTCTGGTAAGAAGTGGCTTTTTCTTTTTACTGAAGTTCTCACTTTACAATCTGAGCCAAAGAACGACAGTGCTCCCACAGTGTGACATTCCGGCATCAAGGGAAAGGTACTTGTAAATGTTGGAGACCTACATGTGAGTAATTTGTATGAAAACTGGATGAGAAATTAACATGTTAAAGGTGATAGATAGTTGTTTGGTATACTATTTCTTAAGAAACATTAGAAACATTTCTTAAGAAAGGAAGGTTGTGTAATGTAAATAATGGACTGAGTGGCATTTGAACAATCAGTTGCCTGGTTGTCAAGGTAAGGAGAAAACTCAGAAGTCCCTGTTTTATTGAGGAGTATCTATACAGACTATAATGTCAGCTCGGGTGGTCCCTGCCTTCTGGCAAGCGCACAAATTCTGTTCCCCTGTCAGAATGAATCGGTGGTATATATTTAGAGGCCTCTGAAATTAATCTATAGTACTCATGCACAGGGTGTTGTATTTCCAGGGTATAACCAGATAACCACCACTAATTACTACATCTCAAATTCTGAACTGCCTGGATATTTAGAGGACCCTTGATGTTCTTCCCTTTTCTGTCACTGCAAGCTATGGCCAGGTGGCAGGAGGCAAGGTGTGCATGGGCATAGACTTCGCTATAAAAATATGTATTCCTTACTTTTCCTGAGTAAACGCCACATAAATGGCGCATAAAGCTTTCAAGAATCAGGCCTCAGGCTAGACATTTAAGTGGTCCCTACTGTATTCACATACAAACAGTTGCAAAGTATATTAGGAATTGCAATAACAGAAAAATAGCTATAAAATATTAGCATGCTTTTACTTTTTTATATCTCCTTGTTTTGCTTGACTTTTTTTTTTTTTTTTTTTATAACAAGAAAGTCGGTAAAATATTACAAACATGGGTAGACTGGAGGGGTACTGGGACAAAATTAAGAGGCATTTTAGGCTTTCCATATGTATTGGAATAAACTGAAGAGAGAAAATGTCTGGGTCCAGTTATACTGAATACATTTCACTTACAGTCCTCCTAGTTATCAATTAATTCAACTTACTTCCTCATCAATTTTTCCCCCCCTTAGCCCTGATGGTTTTATGACCTAGACCCAGGCGGTACCCTTAGGCAGTCCATCTGATAATTGACACATTTTCTAACACAGCATAGTGATGCCCAAGTCAGTGCTTTCAGGCCGTGACTTCAGCTTATTGGAGACTGCAGCAGGGACTCCTTTTATCCCTCATACATCAGAATATACTGACAGCTCTCCCAAGCAGGGACGAGGCAGATCTCTCCCTCAGGAAAATGTATGCAAACACCTCTGGAACATTGTACTGGTTGCTAGGCATCACACTGGTGACATCTTTATGATAAACATGGTATGCAGAAGAAGGCCTA
Source organism: Corythornis vintsioides (assembly GCA_025447755.1). NCBI lineage: Eukaryota > Metazoa > Chordata > Aves > Coraciiformes > Alcedinidae > Corythornis > Corythornis vintsioides. The sequence goes on along the minus strand of JAOEGS010005045.1, from coordinate 11,868 downwards.
ATAAAAGAATAACAAATTATTGTATCCAGAGGGCAATTTTACAAGATTAACTGGTATAATAAATTACTGCTGTAGTCAGAATACTGTGCTACCTTTTAAGGTATTTCACAGCAGAGTCTAAATGAACCAGCCTATAAAAACAGAGAATGTCTCACAGAAAATAATAAACCTTTTCTTAGATTTTTTTAATACTCTTCATCATACCTGAGAATGGTATTTGGCTCATTGCATGGTAGCTTTAGCAAGTGCTTGCTTTAAAATAAGGCTATACATGCAATTCATACCAAGATGTCTCTGTTCATCATTATTTTTACCCTGCTGCCGGACATTCAGTACCACCACAATCTACATAATACCAATTTGAACAAAAGCCTGTAGCATTTTATTTATAAAACTATTTTCATACATAAAACATTACAAAGAAAATGCCAGTAGCTGAATACCTTTCATACTAATTATCGTTGTTGCTGGTGTTTCTGCATGCTTTTTTCAATACAAAAAGATTACCTCTCATATTCTCCCTTTCTACTTCCCTTTCGCTCTCCTATTCTGACTTGCTTTCTCTTTTTTTCTTCAATTGCTTGAATATTTCAAATTTGCCCATTACTAATTTTGTCTTTTTAACTTTAAGGTTTTATATTTACATTTAGAATATTATGTCCTTTTTTGTTTTAAAAACAGTTGTGTGGGGGAAAAAAGATCCCTCATTTTGAGCTCTAATTGAAAGAAGATCCTATGTATAGTCATGTGCTACTTTTATACAGAAGTGAATTTGCATTTGCATTTCATTTGTAAATGAAGGAGATGTGTTTTTCCTGTGGTTATTTCTGTCAAAATCTGAAGATTTCTCACAACCTATAAAAGACAGAGCCTACACCTGAAGTTCAAAGGCCAAGGATGTATTACAATTTATCATAAACTCTCCTATGTTACTCTAACAACACATTAACAGGATAACACAACTTCATATCTGTAACCTGCAGCCCATTTCCTGCTGGTTATGTCATATTCTTGCAGTTCCATCCATTTGATCTCAAATGCTTTCATAACTGAAGCCACCAATCTCTTCACTTGCAAAATGACCTGCAAAACCTGGGATATTCACTGTGTTTTAAGTCTGAGCTGCTTCTAAGTGTTGGGTCAGCTCCAGTTCTCCCAGATTTGGATGTGTGTGTTGGCCTTCCCTCTGCTGTGCTAAGGACAAGACACATGGGACTTGCAGTCTGACATAAATCAGCATCTCTCAAAAGCCCTTTCGCAGAGCTGGTCAAAATGTCTTTATCACTCCCTGTAGGGAAGGGAAATTTCCAATAGGAGCTCAGTGCCATGAGCTACCTTGGTAGCTTAAGCATACACATAAAGATAGCTTTATGTGTATGCAGAGTAGCATCTTTTGGGATAGTCAACAAGGTTGTAGCATTGTTGGTGGAAAACACTGAAGATGTAGAAATATTTGCGAAAGTGCTACAAGGGTTGATCTACTCAGGCAGTTGTGTGGTTCCTCAGCCTCTGTACAAATTAACAACTAATTTTCAAGGTTTCCTCTTATCCATCTGCAGAAGTGAAGCAGTAATATGTGTGTTGCTTGTTACCTGAGTTCACACCAACAAATAATCTGTGACAGTCCTGCATGCTGAACACAGAATCTCCAGTAAAAATGTGAAGCAATATTACAGTGGAGAGAAGAAGGGGTGGTGCAAAATGAAAAAAAAAACAAAAACAAGCCAAACCAAATCAAACCAAACCAAACCACAAACAAGCTTACAAAACCCAAACCAAACAACAAATAAGCAAGCAAAAACCAAGAGAGGGAGGGGCTGAGGGTGGTATGCCTGCTTAAAGGCACTGTTAAGAGGTGACAGACATTATCATCAATGGGGATCAGGTGGAAGGTTCAAAGCAAGCTTTTTTTTCTTTAGCAAAGGACCGCTCCAATAGGTGGAGGACATGGAGGGAGGCAAGGAGACAGTGTGCTGGAGACAATGAGATGACACATAAGAGCTGAATGAAAGACTGAGCTGTGGGATGAGACCAGTTAGAGCAGTACTGAGGGAGAGAAGGGAGAGCATGAGGGGAAGAAGACACATGATCCAGAAAAGATCTTGAAGTGTAGGGATTAATTTGAACCTATGAACTTCATCAGACAATGTTCTTCATGAACAGATGGCTGTTTACAGATGGCTGAATGTTATATCTATTCAGTCTGGTCAGAAGGTTAACAGTTGAATATGTGCTGTTTGTAGAAACATGTTGAGAAATTTAGATCACTGGTAGGTAAATGTTAGACTCAACACAGTTTAAAAGACAGAATATAGCCTTTCTGAAGTATTACGTTCTGTTTTAACAAAACATAAGCAGTGATGCTGCCTTCCTGTGTCAAAACCAAGCTAAATTAAAATAAATAAATATAAATAAAACACCAAAGGACTATATAAATCCAAATATTTTTTTCAAGTATTATCTAAAACTATTACATTGTTTCCTACTTTGCAGATTTATAGTACGCAAGATTTAGATTTCCTGTTTCAGTTCAGGACTAGGCAGTTTTTGAAAACTAAAGAGCTCTTGAAAGATGAGAAGTATCATTAGTACTTACAGTTTTATTATTGAGTGCAAGACTCAACACACTCAATAATAAAAAACAAAACAAAAAAAACCCCAAGATAATTTTGCAGTGTCCTAATAAGAGATATGTGTCACAGAAAGTTTACTGCTACTCAGTTTAGATGTAATAACAGTTTACATACGTAGAGGAGTGCTCAGTGTCCAAAGGAGGAAATCCTTGCACTCAGAATTCAGTACTGCTAAGATCATCTATTAAAGTAACCAGATAAGTAGAACAGTAACAAATACCTCTATAAGAAAATTTAATAATTTATCATTCTTTAAATATTTCCCTTATTCTCCAAATCCAAACTATAATTTAAGAACTGTTATTTGCCTGCAATTATTTCAGTGTATTCAGCATGAACACCTAATACTGAATTGAGCAACAAAACAGTACTTGAGGTTTTTTAACAGGTGCTATTAGATGTACTTATTTTAAAAGGAAGCACTGAATATTCCACTGACAGGAAGAGAAAAGCAGGTGGATGGAGCAGCAAAATGGTTTGTGCATGGGGATATGGCAAATGCAATTTTTTTGCTAAATAGAGAATTCTAAAGAATTATTTGCACAAGACCTTTCTCTGAATGATATGAAGGGGAGGATATTCTTCATAATCAACCACCATTCAAGGGAAAATTGCACTTAGGAAGAAAATGCAGCTCATCAGCAGCTTGCTTATCAACTACATAGGCAGATCCACTAGTACTAGAAGCTTCTACATCAAAGAACCCAGGCAAGATGTTTGGGAAGAAGCCAATCCCTTATCCAGAGTAGATGCCTGTAGTGGTAAAACAGAAACTATTCAATGAAATGCAGTCTGCAATTAAATACCATGCAAGTAGGAAAGAAGGTCAGAAGCAACGTCTGATGAGGTGAGTGGAAGCATTGGATCTATATTTTTTCAGGGTTTTGATTTTCTATTGTTTATCGATTTATTATTGTTATCTTTAAGAAGAAGAACTGTAACTGTAACTATTAGCCAGAAGTCATATCTGCTATTTAGAATTTTTTTGGTGGTCACTATAAAAAGGAGAAGTGGAGATCCAGCCATGAGTTACTGCAGCAGAAACCTCAAAGTAAAACAATAATTATTTGTGACGAATGGTATCAAAATATACTGCTACCAACAGATCATATAGATATGTTAGAAATTGATCAAGCTAGATTGTCACAGTGGCTCCTAATATTCTTATAATATACATGTTTTAGACATCCTACCTTGATTTGTGTTTGGAGAAGTGATCTGAATGTTAGTAACCAATGGTAACCTATGGTCCATATCTATAACAGAAAACAGAAAAGTCAAAGTTCCCAGAGCATGAATAGATGACATCAAAGTGTTCATACCATATGTAACTATGGAGCAGCTGGAGTTACATATAACCAGTTATTAATATCAGATACTGTCTTTTCAAAAATGTGTTTAATCACAAATTACTTGAGCCTGCTTTCCTGAGGTGGAGGTTAATACTTCTCAATATTGTCTAAATAAATCCATTTTGCAGATACTGCATCATAACAGTATCTGAAGTTCCAAAAAATGTAAGCAGAAACTGATAAGGAAAAAACAAACAAAAAAACCCAAGTATGTAAATCTGCCACTTGGAAATTCTTTCTACTCCCACTAAGCCTACTTGTATCTGATCACTCTCATCTGAGATACAAGTCAGAGTTTTGAAATGAAAAATTGTATGATGCCATAGATTTTGTGAGAAAAATCCAAGTTAATGGGACTATTTGTATCATTTGACTACTGCCATAATTTTGATATTTTTAAAATGCTGAAATCAGAAAGAAAACCTTTCTGTTACCTACACATCAGTAATCTCACCTATCACTTAATTTCTTGCAGAATCTGATGTACCTCCCATGGGAGGAAAAGAGCCCGAGCACAGATGTCATTTTGTGAGCATCAGAACCCACTCTCCCATAGTAACCCTTAGAGGATCCAAAGTTCTATTTTTTTAAGGTTGTAGATTTTGCAGGCAGAGCGTTTAGAAAAGGAAGGAAAAAAAAAAAAAAAAAAAAAAAAAGGAAAAATCTCAGTGTTGCACTTTGGTTAATTCCACGTCTTACACTTTTTTTTTTTACAGTTCAGTAGACACACATGAAGATAATTCCAAAATAAGATCTTGCTATTAACACACACTATTTTTTACAGGTGCTATTCCAAGAGGAACATGCAAACACAGGGAATCACTACAGATCCCTCCAAAGGCCATTCATATTCAAGCATTCATCCTTAAATAATACTCACTAGCTTCAGTCATAGAATCATAGGAGGGTAGGGGTTGGAAGGGATCTCTGGATATCATTGTGTCCAAGCCCTCTGCCAAAGCAGGAACACCTGGGGCAGGCCACATAGAAATAGATCCAGGTAGGTTTGGAAAATCTCCAGAGGAGACTCCACAACCTTTCTGGGCAGCCTGTTCCAGGCTCTGTCACTCACATTGAAGTTTCTCCTCATGTTGAGGTGGAACTTCCTATATTCTAGATTATACCCATTATTTCTTGTCCTATTACTGGACACCACGGAAAAGTGAATGGCCCCTTCCACTTGACACTCACCCCTCAGATAGATATTAATAAGATCCCCTATCAGTCTTCTCAAGACTAAACAGCCCCAGGGCTCTTAGCCTTTCTTCATAGGAGAGATGCTCAAGTCCCTTAATCATCCTCATAGCCTCAGATGGAGAACTTGCAGTCCACCAGAAATCCAAGGTCCTTCTCCATGGAGCTCCTTTCCAAGAGGGCAACCTCTCACCTGTACCAATGCCTGGTGTTACTCCACCCCAGATGCAGAACTTGTCAGTACACTTGTCCTTATTGAACTTCATGAAGCCCAGCTCTCCATCCTGTCTAAATCTCATTGGATACCAGCACAGCCTGCTGGTGTGTCAGCCACCCCTCCCAATTTTGTGTCATCAGCAAGAGCAAACAGTTCTTCCCACTCAACTGTTATTTGCCATTTAGCAATTTCAAGCCAGTCAGGTAAACCAGGCATGTCCTGAAAAATTATCATACACACATGAAGCTATTTGTAGTCAGAGTAAGAACTAAACTGTAGAAACTGAGATGTGGTGTCATCCTGTGATCTATGTGTCTGAGTTCTCTTTGGAAACAATGGAGATCTAATCAATAGGGTTAAAGAAATCTGCAGTCATTCAGCTGTGGAGTTGGAAATTACTATTTTATTTTCTGAATAGTTCTCTAAATCCTCTTGGATAGCCAGACCTCTTTTGACTTTAATGAGGGCTTACAAATCTAGGTCATATATAGGTAACAACCTTTGGGCACTTCCTTCACTTAAGCACAGGCATGCAGTGCTGTCCCTGAAGTGTCAGGACACTTTAGGTGGCTTCTAGGCTCTGTCAGAATGGTGCAAGGCTTCTGGAGGAGATCTGAAAGAGGGATTCACCACCTGATTGTAGATATGTAGATTAATATGTTACTGCTTCATTTTGGGAAATGTTTGAACATGCTGTTTTTGCTGGTAGTTGTGTGGCACAAGTGAGGCAAAAGATTTCCAGGGATTTATTATTATTTTTTCCTTTAGGGTTAGTCATTTGCAAACAGTTTTTCAAAGCCTGATTAAAGCATTCCATTTTCCAATTGGCCTGAGAGTAGTGCATGGATGACTGTGTTATGCTTCATGCTTCTTCCTTTAGAAATGCTACAGATTCCCACAGTAGTTAAATGAAGACTATGGTCACAGTTTTCAGGTTTCTATTATGAGTAAAAAAAATTTAACAAGAACTAGATTATAGTTGTGGAAGCAACACAGCAAATAAAGTTTGCTTCAGGCTATTTGCTAACTAGTTACTGCAAGAATATAAAGGCAGTTTACTAGAGCCATTTTGAACAGGTCAAGGATGTCTGTAGTCTTCTATTAGGAAGGAAGGATTAGGCAGCAGAATTTAATGCAAATAAATTACACAATTACACAGTTACACTTATTTTGAGAAATGGCTAGAAAATACCACAGAATTTTATAGACTTTTCAGTTTGTGGCTATGTTATGGCACTGGTACTAGAACCTTGTGTGATTTTGACAGTGTCACAATCAACTTGCTCAGGTTCATCAAAATAGTGAACTGGTAAAATGGATTGGAGATGATTCAGAACATTATTTTTCCTTTGCTAGTTCACTTAAAAGATAGTTTGATTTGGAAGTTAAGTGATTTTTGTTCCCTTTTTGCAGCTGGCTGGCTCCAGGAGCTGAGTTCTTCAGAAGTCCTGCTGGTAGCAGGTGCTCTTAGAGGTGTCTGTTTCCTCACTGCCTAGACAGGTTGCTTCCCAGGTACCCATCTCCTTTGTCAATTGCTAGAGCATTTTATAGAACTAAAAGCCTGATACTGTGGGAGCAGTGCCTGCCATGGTCCCATCATTATTACTCCTCATGTTCTCAGGGTTTCTAGGTCCATATGATGACCAGGCATACAGCAGACTCTATGCTTCCAAGGTGAGTTAGTGAAAGAAAAGATAGTCCTGAGTTAGAAGATAGTATCTCTGAGAATTTAGAATATTTCCATGGACTTGCAATTCAACGTCCTCATAGATTTGACAAAAGTACAGATTATTCTGGATCATCAGTAAAAAGATTGTGTTCATCCACAATTAACTTATTTGATAAAGAAAAAAACCCAAACATTTGATTTATGGATTATTTTACACATTGTAGATTTAAAGATATCTTCAGTTATGTTAGACAAAGTTCAGGAAAGGAACTCTCTCAGTGCTTACTACAATTTCAGTGTTTATGATCAAATGCATATCTTAGTTTTAGCTATTGGGCATTTGTTATCTTACTATAAGAACTTGTATTATTAGTCTGAGATTAATAGGTCACAAGTAAAAAAAGTTACACAGTACTTCTGTAATTGCTGGAAGTTTGGAATAGACTCAAGAGGAAAAGTTTTGATTGCAAAAGATCAAAAGAGGGACCACAGAAGATACATCTACTTGTTTGGCTGTTAGTATGTGGCCTAGAAATGGAGTATATGCTGTTTGAGATCAGGCATCTTAAAATAGTTTCATCCTCTTAAATTGCTATATAGAAGAAAAATCAGTTTCCAGTCAACTTCATGTCTACAATCCAATGTAGAAATTCTCTTCAGAGTCTGCTGGTGTATTTTTAAGCTCAATGAAACTCTGCAGTAACAACAGACCCCAAAATAGCTTTGCAAAATCAGCATCATCATTCTCTAGGCAGCATTAAATAAAAGCATAAATCCAGAGCATTGGGTTAGAAGTGCCTCTGTCTTCCTGCTAATTAATTTTGTAAAGCGTGTCTTTGAAACAGAATATTCTGCAAAATTTGTCCCATGCGCCGATCTGCAAGAATATTCAAATGACATTATTAAAGGTCTTAACAAGTAACTTGTCACAGAAGCTAACCTCTGATGAGAGGGAAGCTGAAAAAATCTTCTCCCTCTAAGCCATTCTCACCAGCTATTTTATGGTGTGCTTCTAGAATACCCCTCCGAGGCATCTACTACTGGCCATGTCGGAGGAATCAGGAGTGGAATAAATTGACTACTGGTCTCATTCAGGATTATAAGACCTGTGCTACGTGGAAACCCTTTGATAAAAAAAGATTTTAAATATCACTGCCATTTAATGTCCTCCTGTCTGTGGGTGGGTGTGATTGTCCCTCAGAATCGTTTTATTCAACTTGCATAAGTTCAGATGCATAAATCTATCTCTTTATTCCTCGTTGGAAAGAATTTGAAACTCCTACTCTGGGAGCTAATGTATTCTATGAAGCCATTCTTTCCCTGCTTTTGTAGCTCCTAGGACAGCTTTTTTCCCCAGACAAAGTCAAACATCTAAGTTTCTGTTGTATGGGAATCACTTCTTTTCTGATGCACCAGTGCCAAAGCACAGCCCAGTGTCGGACTCTGTACAGCCTGTCATAACGGAGACAGAGGTTAAACAAGGAGGTTTATTCAGTACTGTTGGGGAAGAAATACATCCATTAACAACTTAGAGGTTTAAAGTCGTCAAAAGGCCCATTTCAAGAGTAAGAGTGTCAGTTTTCACAATATTGAACTCAGCAGGTACACAAAGAGTGTCATGTGTCACCAGTGGAATGCGATAGCCAAGTGCAGGGGTTGCTTCCTTCAAGTCTCCTAAAGTAGTTCTGGCTCTAGACCCTTTGAAAATATTGCAGATGCAGGCAGAGTTGACACAACTGAACTGGTGCCTGGTGAACTGAGAGCAGTTCAGTAAAGTGGCGCTGTCCTCCAGGGAACAAGTGTCCCGGGGTGCAAATGCTATTGTAGAAACTGATGTCAGGAACAAAACAAGCTGAACTGCATTTATCTACTCTCAATTCTAAGGCTGGGAGTGGAGGACTAAGAGTCCCAGTGAATCAAAAGCTGTATTTCATTTTACCAGGCTCTTAGAAACATTTGTGGCAAATGAGTCGTAGGCCAATGGCTAGCATTTGTTTTAAGTTTAAATGAAATTTCTTTCAGAGCAGTTGCAGAAGCAAAATACAAACCACTTTAGCAAACCCCATCCAAAGAGTGGGAGAAAAGAAGCAGATGAAAGGATAATTAGGAGGTGATTGGAGAAAAAGGAAAAGGAAAAAGAGAGGGTTAGAACAAGGTTTACGGGGAAGGAATAAGGTGGAAGAAAGGAGGGTGGAAAAGTGGGGGTTTTGGACTGGGAGGATCCTCAGCAATGCTCTACATGTTTAATACAAAATTCTTAGTTACCAGTTTTGACAGGCTGTGGTGATAATCATACTAACTGCTGAATATTCTCTTCACTGATCAAGAAATAGTATCAGGCAGAATGGTAGTTGTTTTTTTAATTAAAAAAAAAATATCTATTTTGAAGCACAATTTCACATTAGCTTTGGAATTTACTGTAAAGAATCTCAGTTTAACTACTAATAAGTGTCTTTCAAAAAATATTGAACATCAAGAAATCTTTCAGGAAATTATAGAACTATTCAGATTTGTTTAGGCATCATCATAATCTTTTCTTCTTTGTTTGGACAGAGTTTCCCACGCTAGTTCTTAATCACCCTTCTTCTTTTCTGTACTTCCTGCAGCCTCTTTGACCTGTATTTTAAAATATTGTCAAAGAGTGTAAAACCTACCTCAAAGTCTTCACTCATCCTTCTCTTCCTCTGGCTTACTCTCTTTCACCTTTGTTACTGTCTCCCACTACCTAATCCTCTCACATTATGTAAGAAATATTTCCTGTTTTCCTGATCAATCCACCAACCTCATGGGTTTACCCTCTACACCATCTCACTTAGGTGACAGAAGCACCCTGTCAACCTAAACTGAGATAATCGCTGTTTGGTTCAAGCCCACCTCCTTGAGGAATCAGGGCAAAGACAGCCATGCTCCCATTAATTTGTTGGCTGTTGTTTATTAACACCAGATTTATTTACATATTTATTTATTATATGAGACCTCTGTAAATCTAGTATGTAAATTATCTCAGGTTAGACTTTGAAAAGCAATTCCCACAACTGGAGTCAATCTTTCAGAACTCTCTTCCTCAACATATTTGAATAAAATTGGCAGTGATGCTGATGATTTCTACAAACACAGCCATCGTCATTAGGTGGTTAAACTGAAACTATTTGGCGCTGAGGTTTTTTGTGGTTTTTTTCCAATGCTACCCATCCTTGATTTATGTTCGATCACATTGCCAGTGAATAGCATCGTTATCACTCTACTCATACAAGAATATTTTCAAATTTTCTGCATTTTGATTAGAATACATTTGGTCTAATTAGAAATGTAAAATCAGAATGGGTGATAGCAATCTTAGAACTGCACTTCAAACACTGTTGCAGGCATTTCAGGAAGGGGTCACAGAAATAAACTACAGCTCATTAGCCCAAGGCTATGAGTGATCTAACAACTACACAGAAAATTGGCAGGTCTTTTGTCCTCAAGGAGACTGTGTATTAAACTAATTGTTAAATATAGCAAACAGACTGGCAGTCCAGTCAGACTATTTTTTACACATGTAAAATAATGGGGTTATTTGGATTTCATTGAAATGCTATCCATATATGTTTTACAAATGTGCAAACACTTACACGCTTCATAGAAAATCTTCAATACCAGACTCAGATTTTAAAGGAGCCAGTCTATTTTAAACTGCCTAGTTAGGGAAAAAAAAACCAAACAACCAAAACAACCCTTATTTACAATGGAGAAAATAAGTTCAAATGCATATTGAAAAGCTGTTTTGATGGCTGATTCGTAATAAGTTTGTAATTGTTTTGTTACATGACAACATTCTTTAGAAGCATACTTAAATGTTTGGAAGAGGAGTGAAAAAATCTTATTGTGACCATTATTCAATAATACATATTGAATATATGTATTATTCAATAATACATATTGAATATACATATATTATACATATATGTACATATATGTATAAAAAGTGTGACATGCTTCTCACTTCCAGAATTATACTTTGTGAAGTTAAAAGCATTTTGTGTTGGTCAAAAATTGCTGAGTGAGATTTGTTCAGGACTCACTGGCATTATTTCTCATTGTTCTTGTTAGAAACTGGTGATGCAGCACAATGACTTTGTTGATGACAATAAGATTTCATTCTGTTTTCCTGATTGAAAAGTTTAGATTATACCAGTCCACATCATTTATGAGATATAATAAAAAATTACCTTAACAAAGGAGAGCACTATATGCACAGAGAACATTGCTGCAAGAAGAAATTGAAAACAGCATATAAAACAATAAGAATGAACACAGTAGCAGAATTAATATTGTCTAACTTACAGAAAAGATGGGCATACAGTCTATTTTAGTTGTCTATTATCCTCCATCTACCAACCAAAATGGTTGCCTCAGTTTATTTTTTTTTTTCTCTGAGGTGGTTCACATGAAGAACTGGTGGTTTGTATTTTAAATATAGAATTTGTGGGTTTTTTTAGTAGCATGTTAACACACACACACCAAAATTCATGTGAATAGAAACTGCTGATGACTTCTGTGCATAAATTAGAGTTATTCTTTGCAAAGATTTCCCAGTATTCTAGATTCAGTGTTTTTTTTTAGGGATATTTCTTATGTCAAAGAGTATTTTCATATTGTATAACTTGAATCATTTACTATTCTTTCAGATACAACCTTTCTAAAAATCAGAAATGTATGCATAAATCCTTACTTCCCCCCCCCCATCCCAAGCTAGAGTTTTATATCATATCCACATTACATGAATTGCTTATACAGAACTACATAAGGGATTTCAATACC